>ML280172.1:45579-62355 GCA_005239495.1 Nicotiana undulata
CATCATCATTATCTTTTTGAGCAATATATATATATATATATATATATATATATATATATATATATATATAGTTGGATATGTTGAATGATTTTTAAACGAAGAATATTTTAAACAACGAAAACAGACTGTTTTGGGGGCTTATGTATCTTATTGGTCAAGGCTTCAACTATTTCTGGTGCTTGATGTTTCTGTGAATTCGTATTTGATTTCATAAAGATATGTCATGAAATAAGAAAGTCCAAACTTTTGCCAGAAACAGAGATTCATCAGATCCAAAGATTACAACACAAAAAGCTGCATCAGACACATAAATAGATTAAAATAGCAGAAATTATACTGAAAATTACATCTATCACCAGAAATAGATAAAAAAAGTAGTAGTATAAATTTGCTAAGAATTTACCTCCAAATTTTTATCAAAAATTTTCTTTTTACTATTATCATTAAGTCTACAAATAGACTAGAGTTTGTTAAATATTTGAAGAGCACCAAAAGTCAAAACTATTCAAAAGTATACTTAAGAGAGTATTTTAACCTTACCCCAAACATAAGGGACTATTTTGTCATTTTCTGATTCAATTTTTCATGAATTTTGTTGATTATATTAAAAAAAGAAACGGGTACTTTTGCCCATGAATTATTAGAAATGACTACACAAACTCCATGATCACAGGGAGCAAAATAGAACTGCAGATGCAATAGCTAAGCAAGGAACTACTATGTTATGTATGGACTCGTCGCTACTATGGGATGCACCTCCTTCTTTTGTTACAACAAACCTACTACAAGATAAGATAGCAATAGATGCGCAAAACTCTATGCACTTTTTTGACTCTGGGGGACATCCAGGACATCCATCTTTTTCAAGAACAACTACGCAGGAATTTCCATTTACTATTTGTAATAGTCTAGATGATAACTATAGTAGACAATATAATACGGCTTTGCTGCATTAAGTTTAGGAACTAGCGATACTACTAGCTTAGGTAAATGCGCCCCTGTAATTATGATTAATATCTATATATAAATATCTTTCCTTACCAAAAAAAAATAAAAAAAAGTAGCGCAATGCTCTCATCGTTAGCCAAGTAGCACAAAAATGCCCTCCGCAACAACAATCGCCTTAGGTGAAATGAAAAGAAGCCAATATTGCCCTAAACTTTAAAATATAATATTTTTGTCCTCGTCCCCCACAATTTAATGAATATCATCCACTTAACCAATGAAATTGGGACTTTAGTCATTTTAAGGTATTATAATTTTTATTATGTATTTTGTTATTAAGTAATAAATATCTTATTCTTGATTGTACATCTTCACAATTTAAACATGTTTGACCAATAAGTGTAAAACCTTTTGTTAAACTAATTAGAATAAAGAAGGTGCACGGTAAATTTTAGTTAAATATAATAAGTCCTAGATCTAACTTATACCGGTGTAATAATGTCGAGTAGCACAAGAACCAATATAATATAAACAATATTAAATGATGCTACCAAGAATGCATTGTGAGACAATGATGAGCAATAAATATGTAAAATGGCAATAAATGTAAATAGTAAGAACGGTACACCCAAATATTAATGAGGTGGATGATTACTCCCTCTGACGATAATGTGAGACAAATGGATATGGGAATAAACAAGGCTTTCTCGGATCTGATGCGTGAAAAGGTAGAATAAACAACAAATCGAATCACTGAGAAAAGGTAAAGTTTTGTATTATATCTCAAGAGTTCTTATGAAAGTGAATGTTACATGCCTTTTGCCCCCTTGCTTTTACTATTTATATGGGATATTCCCAAAAACTCTATAAAAGTACTCGACCTCGGCCTTAATGACTTGCTCGGTGGTTCCTTATTGTTAAGCTTTGGTCGACCTCGGTATAATCGCCCATGTTGAGCCACAATTCTCACACTTGATAACCTCTCCATGCCAAATTTCTCAATCGGATTTGACTCATACAGTTAGTCCCTCTGCTTATCGAGGTCGTCATTTGGTCGACCTCAATGAGCGGACTTTATCAGTAGCAACTTTGGAAAAATTTGGACGTGGAGATTAAGTAGGGGTGATCGTTGGCGAGACGATAACGTGTCGTTCCGAGGGCTGTGGTCAACGAGGCTAGTTCAGGTTGACGTCACAGTCGCATGCGTCATCATTGTGCATCTTCCCGATGCGTTGCATCATTCCTCGAGCCCTTATCGTTTCAATTCTAGGGCTACTAGAGGTTGTTCGCATCGATTCGAACGCCGCAATTTTCTATAAATAAGAAGGAAGAGACCCTTCAGAGAAACCTTTGCATTCTCTGATTTCTCAATCCTGCACCTTGCTTCTTCTTCTTCTTCTTCTTCTTCCTGTGCTCATACTTCCTGTAAATTCTACCATCACCATTCCTTCTACATTTCTGGCTCCACCGTGTATACACTAGCAAAAAATGACTAATGTAACTCCTAACCCTGAGATGGTCTTAGACCCAATGTCGTTATCAGTGTCTATGCCTTCTGGTGGAAGGGAAACCATTTTCATGGAGGATTAGAGCTTCCCCATTGTGGAGGAGGTCATTCCTCGTAACCCAAGCTCGAGGTCAAATTTCTCGAAGGAACCTGCGCATCACCCCGGGCCCGTGAAGTCCGAGATGGAGGCAAAACATATAGCCGCCCTCAGGGTCAAATACAACATCCCTGCTCACGTTGACCTGGTTACAGTCGGGGACGATATGATCCAGGTTCAACGGCCCGGGTATTGCGCGTTTTACGCCTACCCGTTCCAAGTGGGTTACTATCTCCCTCTTCCTCTGTTGGCGGAGGAATTCTGCCGTTACATTGGCGTCTGCCCGACCCAGGTCTCCCCCTACATTTATAAGGTCTTCCTTATGCTAACAAAATTTGTGGAGTTGGCGGGCTGTGGAATTTCTATCCACCATTTATTGCACCTCTTCAAGCCAAGCTTCCATAGGGGCACGATGATTCACCTTCGCCACCGTGGGACCAATGGGCTGGTGGCAGGAATGGATGACAAGGCGAATCGTCGGTGGCGAGCCTTAGTGGATTTCCCGAGTAGTGGAATTTTGCTCGTAAGTGTTCTTGCTGATTGAAGTACTTTCTTTCCCCTTTTTTCGTGTTTTGTGGCTTCATCGTTTTCTTTTCCTTTCGTGTAGCCAAGAAGCATCCCCCTTATTTAGTCACCGACATCACTGACTGGGTGGCCCAAGTCTTGTCTGACACCGTAGGGATCCACGACTAGGCATCTTTCAACAAGAGGTTCGGACCCAAGTCCTCGACTGGTAAGTCGGATTCCGTCCTTTAAATACTTCGACCTCATTGTAGTTCCCTTCCTTCTTTTACTTACAGTCTTTCTCTTTGGTGTTAGGTCGGAGGGCTTATAAAAAGGCGAAGGCTCCCGTTACCGCATTTTGCTAGGCGGTTGTCTCAGCCGGGATGCACTTTGTGCTGGTCGAGTCTGTTCAGAGTACTTTCTCTCATACTCCGGCTTTAAGTGAACCCAGTCGTTAGACGGTTGTTCCACTAACGGAGACTACGGCCTGCCCGGTAATGCACCTTGTAGACGAGTCTTTGATAACTAAGGATTATACTACATTTTACACTCCTTCTTCCTTTAGTTTTAGTTTAAATTGTATACAAAATGGTCCCAAAGGCTTACATGTTGCACTTGTTTGCAGGGTTTGGTAAAAAAGGTGACAAATAGTCAAAACCAGCTCAAAAGGAGTGAAACGTGCACAAGTGCCAAGAACAAGTCCAAACACAGTCCAACAGACCAGTGCGGTCAGCAATGCATTTTGTGCGGACCGCACTACTGAGATTCAGAGAGATGAAAATCTGGGAAGCATAAGCAGTGCGGCCGCAAAGCCATTTTGTGCGGACCGCACTAAGGAGATTCAGAGAACTGAATTTGAAAGCCGGAAGACCAGTGCGATCCGCACTCCATTTTTTGTGGCCGCAAGAGTAGCCACCGCGTCCGCGGTTCATTTTATGCGGACCGCGGTGGCCAAGTTCGGAGAACTAGATTTCAAAGCCAAGAAGCCTCAACGCGGCCGCACTCCATTTTGTGCGGTTCGCAGTAACCCCGCAGGGGTATTTTTGTCCAAAACATCCGGCCTAGTATAAATAGTTTCTTTTCCCATTTTAGGTAAGCTTTTGGTACTTCAGAGTAAGAGGGAGATCGTGAACGATATTTTTACGCTACTTTGAGTAATTTTAGAAGTGTTTTAACATTGAATCTTTAAATTTTAGTTTGCAATTAAATTATATGGGTTATTCTTCATCTATTTCTTTGTTTTCTTTTACTATCATGAGAAACTAGACCCATTTTCTAGGGTTGTGGCTCAACCCTAGTGTGGGTATTTGACGGGTCTTTTGATTTAAGGTTTAGATGTTTATGGGTAGTTGATATTTGGACTGGTTTGTGTTTTCCATGTCAAATTAGTGGTTGCAAACACTAATTGGTGCCTATTTGACTTGGGTCCTTCTTGAGAAAGAGAACTTGAGTCTAGGAAAATCAGTCCAACAGGAATTGAGATGTAACCAAGAGATTGATAGTCTCAATTAACTGGTTAAACCTAGAGATAGTAATACCCTACTTGAGCCTAAATTGCTTGCACAAATTTGACACGCAATTGGTCTCGAGAGAGTCAATTTGGGCGAAGTCACTCGAGCTACCGAGAGGTATAGAGTGATTAGTTCCGTGCATTGGCTATATCATAATCCCCAACATAACGTCTTTGCCTTAGGTTTTAGATCCCGTTAAGTATTCACCTAGGAGAAAGTCATAGCCCTAGTCCTTTCCATCTATTAAGAAAATACTCAAAAAGACATTAGTTAGTTAATTTGCAAATTCAATTAGTTTAAACCATAGTTCAAGTATCAAACCAAATTTATGAGAAGTGCAATTAAAAGCACAACGCACCACTAGATCACTTGGGAACTCAACTCCCACAATCGTAACTCCCTGTGGATTTGATCCCGACCCGTTCGGGTAAAAGATGCATCGATCCTCACCTTGCTACTCTCAATGCGGACCGCGGTGAATTTTGTGCGGTCCGCGGTATCCTCTTTGCGGACGCACACCAGTTTGTGCGGTCCGCCGTCTGCATATTCTGCAAGTCATCTTCAATTGTCTGCAATATTATTCTTCATTGATTCTTCTACTGCTTTGATACTAACAAGCTTAACTAAATTTCACTTGTAGAAAATGGTTCAATCAAGGGGCGAAGGTAGAAAACAACCCGGCAAGGGAGAGTCCTCCCGGAGGAGAGAAAAAGGAATGATTAAACTAACTCCCCAAGTCCGGAAAAGTATCAAAGAGACAAAAAAGACAATCAGATCTTTGGATGGATAGAGCTGCTTCCCAGTCGGGAAGTGAGTATGCACCCTCCGGGGAAGCATCTGATTCAGGGTCTGTACCGGAATATGTCCCAGACTTTCCGGAGAGATTCAGACTGAGGGATTCACCTACGGGCTCTCCTCCTGCCCAAGCAGCAGCACATTCTGAGTCGTCTAAGGGTTCAGCTGCAGGAAGTGCCAATGAATACTCTACCTCACCCACAACTTCATTATCTAGTGAGCACTCAGAAGAAGAAGAAGAAGGGGGTGAACCCGAAGTGGGGGGAGTAGAAAGAACAAGAAAACCAGAAGCTTGGCATGATCGGTTTGTGAGTGAACCGGCCTTTCACAAATTCAGGGAATGGTGACTAGAGAGGAAGTAGATCCCGAAGTGAAAGTTTATCACAAGGGATCTTCTTCCTCACAACCCAAATGTGTTGAAACGGTTCAAATAAAGAAAATGATAGGACTACTTCAATTTCCAGGTGGTAGAGTCAAATGAGCACCTAGTTAAGGAGTTCTACACAAATGTTGCTTATGTCAAAAAGGACTCCAAAGTGACTAAGTTGCGGAATATGACCGTGATGTTCGTTGGAAAATTTATCAATGATTACCTTGACTTAGATGAGGAGGATGAAACATTGTACTTGGAAAAGTTAAACTTGGGGGAGGATGCCCGTCCATGGCTAGCAGAGCATTTGGCAATCCCGAGCACCACTCCAGAATGGTTACAAGCAGAGGTAAAAATTCTAAGGCGCACCCTAAACTTTGAAGAAAAAGGGTGGGAGACATTTGTGTGTAGAAAGCTAGACCCCACTACTCACAAAAACTCCCTTCCTCTCAGTCGAGGTATACTTGTGGCCTTGATAATGGAAGGGTTCCCGATCAACGTCGGGAATGTGATGTCTAGGGTGATTACCAGGATGGTCAACGAAGGTGATAGATCCTACCCCTTCCCAAATTTCTGGATTATGCATTTTGAGGATCAAGGGGTAAAGGGTAGGAAGTTTGATGTGAAGGTAAAGCCCGGAGCTCCTTTCTCCTGGTATAGCCTACAGGGTGATGACAACCCCAAGAGCAAGAACTTCGAAGGCAAATCCACTGTTCCCACTATTTCCACTGGCCAGTCTGAAGAGCCAGTGGTAGCAGTGGCCCCTACTCAGCCTAACTCAACCACCCCAGACATTGCTTCAGGACCCTCCACTTCTGCAGCCCCAGCCATTCCCACATCTGTTGCTTACCCACTGACTGCCGACCGATTGAGCCAGACCCTTGCCAGTATCAACAACTAGATGCAGGCAACTACTTCTAAGCTATCTGTTCTTTCTACATCGGTGGCAGCCCAATCTACACCTCCATCGCCATAGGTCCCACAATCAGTAGAGGACACTCTCAAGGAGCTTCTGGGCAACCAAAAGAAAATCCTAGAGAACCAAAAGTTGATCTTGGACATTGTTGGTACTCATGGAAACGCACTGAATGAGCTTGCCAAAGAGACAAAGAAGCTGAGAAAGACCCGTGCCTCCAGGGAGTCAGTGAAGAAGTTGAGAGATGAGGTAGATAAGATGAAGGCGGACCACTTGCCCTTGGACCTGTTATTGCATGATCCAACCCCAGCAGTCCATCCTGAGCCAGAGCAGGAGTTAGAGAGGCCACCAAAGCGAAAGAGGATGATGCCCCATACTGTTGATGTTGTCATTGAGTTGGCGGACCCATGGAGAGTCCTCTACCCATTCCCATATGCCAGTTCAGGAGCAACCCCAAAGTCTGACACAGTCCCAGGTCCCAGTGCAGACACAGGTTACTGGGAGCCAGCCACAGGTTCCCGAGAAGTCCACATACCCAAGGACCCATACTCAGGATCCTATGCAAACAGAGGGCCATTAGGGAGTTTCTCTTTACTCTCTTCTTTTTGATTTTTGAGCTATTTTTGGTCAGTTAACATTGAGGAAAATGCTAGCTTTCATTTGAGGGGGTAGCCTTATCTAGATGATTGTATATATTTGACATTAGTTCCTTTTTAATTATGCTTTCTTTTTGCTTTCGGTATGTATATAATTTTACACTTCTAGTTTACTTTTCGTATTTTTGCACTTTTGGTTTGTATATAAAGTTACCTTCTGATGTATATATTCATTCCCCCTTATGTATATTCGATTAATTCCCCTCTTGTATATATTCATTCTTCTATTTTTCGCATTTTTCCTTTCATAGCTTCTTATTTTATTTTCGTAGCTTCTTGTTTTGAATTTTGCGTGCAATAAGCCTTTGGTTTTCTTAATTCCACGGTTCTTTCCAAAGGTGGAAGTTGTGTGATATGGGTGGCTCTTCCCGATGATGGATGGCATGACAACCTTCTTAAGGGTTTGAGTCTGTTTTTCTTTTTGCTTTTTGTGTAAATAGTAGCTAGTGAGCAAGGGTGCCTCAAGCAAAGCTTCACTTGAGCCTAACACATTTGCCTTTGATCCTATGGTCAAAGAAAAATTATTGTGTATAGGATGGTGAAAGTAGTGACCTTGAGACTCTTGTGTTGACCGATAGTCATCAAGTGGTTTTTCGGGACCATTGTGTTTCTCAAATCTTAGCTAAGGTCGTTGTGGGCCCTCGACTCTATTTCTTTAGCAATCCCATAGCTTGTGTGGTGAGATTTTGAATTGCAAGTCCAAGTCCCGTGCCATTAGTCTAGAATTTGCCCTGAATGTTTGTCTAGGCGAAATCCTAAGTGTAGTTTGACTTGAGATGTGATTATAGGCTCTCCTTGATCCGAATAATGACTTGAACATTTACATAGCCTACCAATGACAGTATCCCTAGTCAACCCTTTTGAGCCTTAGACCTTTTTCTTTCAAAAACCATGATACAAGCCTTTACCCGTTATAAGCCTCTCTTGACACCCTTTCTTTCCTTAGCATAAGGCAAAAGCATAATTTGGGGGAGAGACGAGGAATTCAACAAAGTGAAAAAGAAGGTACAAAATGAAGAAAAGGAAAAGCAATGAAAAAGAAAGAAAAATCAGAAAAGCCAAAAAGAATGAACAATTTAGAAGAAATAAAAGGGAATCAATGAAAGAAAAGAGATTAAAGGTGTGGAATATTTAGAAAGGAGAAAAATGTTTGAAATGAACAAGAAGTAGTGGAAGTATGTCTCTCTAACCCCTAAGAAAGAGCTTAATGACTCAAGAAGTCAAGAGAATGTGCGCAAACGTGAAACAAATGAAGTGCTTAAGGGAAGATGGAACCCACCTTGACCAAATATTTCCTACCTTAGAACCAAAAGCCTTCACTGTGTCTCCACAAAAGTCCTATATGATCTTGAGTTGAATGAAACTTACATTAGTGGCGACTCACATAAGGGTCAAGCTTATGGTACTTAGAGCCGGACTTGAGACTTTTCCTTGAGAGAGATGAGCGTTTTTTCATTATCCTCGTTCTGAGTGCTACAATCTAAAAGTGAGGATTTCTTAGGGAGAGTTGAGGAGTATGAGTTTGGGTTCCACAATGACCAAAGTAGTAGAACAGTTTCCTTGATGGGTCGAGTCGACTCTTGATGCTCTTGTGTCACTCTAGCTCCATGATATTTAAAAGGTCAAATGTTGTTAATAATTTATTTGAATTGAGGGCAATTGTTATTCCCAATTGATGCTAGAAGAGGTTACCTTAGGACAACTGAATTTTCTTGGAGTTATTCTTAATAGGTAGGGCTTATTTTGTTTGCTTGAGGACAAGCAAAAGTTTAAGTTTGGGGGAGTTGATAACTAAGGATTATACTACATTTTACACTCCTTCTTGCTTTAGTTTTGGTTTAAATTGTATACAAAATGGTCCCAAAGGCTTACATGTTGCACTTGTTTGCAGGGTTTGGTAAAAAAGGTGACAAATAGTCAAAACCAGCTCAAAAAGGAGTGAAACGTGCACAAGTGCCAAGAACAAGTCCAAACACAGTCCAACAGACCAGTGCGGTCAGCGATGCATTTTGTGCGGACCGCATTGCTGAGATTCAGAGAGGCTAATTTTGGAGCTAAACCAGTGCGGTCTGCAATGCATTTTGTGCGGACCGCACTACTGAGATTCAGAGAGGCTAATTTTGGAGCTAAACCAGTGCGGTCTGCAATGCATTTTGTGCGGACCGCACTACTGAGATTCAGAGAGATGAAAATCTGGGAAGCATAAGCAGTGCGGCCGCAAAGCCATTTTGTGCGGACCGCACTAAGGAGATTCTGAGAACTGAATTTGAAGGCCTGAACACCAGTGCGGTCCGCACTCCATTTTGTGCGGACCGCACTAAGGAGATTCTGAGAACTGAATTTGAAGGCCTGAACACCAGTGCGGTCCGCACTCCATTTTGTACGGCCGCAACAGTAGCCACCGCGACCGCTGTTCATTTTATGCGAACTGCGGTGTCCAAGTTCAGAGAAACAGATTTCAAAGCCTAGAAGCCTCGACACGGTCGCACTCCATTTTGTGCGGTCCGCAGTAAGCCCGCAAGAGTATTTTTGTCAAGAAAATTTGACCTACTATAAATAGTTTATTTTCCCATTTTTAGGTAAGCTTTTGGTACTCAGAGTAACAGGGAGCTCGTGAACGATATTGTTATGCTACTTTGAGTAATTTTAGAAGTGTTTTAACATTGAATCTTTAAATTTTAGTTTGCAATTAAATTATATGGGTTATTCTTCATCTATTTCTTTATTTTCTTTTACTATCATGAGCAGCTAGACCCATTTTTCTAGGGTTGTGGCTCAACCCTAGTGTGGGTATTTGATGGGTCTTTTGATTTAAGGTTTAGATGTTTATGGGTAGTTGATATTTGGATTGATTTGTGTTTTCCATGTCAAATTAGTGGTTGCAAACACTAATTGGTGTCTATTTGACTTGGGTCCTTCTTGAGAAAGAGAACTTGAGTCTAGGAAAATCAGTCCAACAAGGAATTGGGATGTAACCAAGAGATTGATAGTCCCAATTAACGGGTTAAACCTAGAGATAGTAATACCCTACTTGAGCCTAAATTGCTTGCACAAATTTGACACCCAATTGGTCTCAAGAGAGTCAATTAGGGAAAAGTCACTCGAGCTAATGAGATGTATAGAGTTAGTAGTTCCGTGTATTGGCTATATCACAATCCCCAACATAACGTCTTTGCCTTAGGTTTTAGATCCCGTTAAGTATTCACCTAGGAGAAAGTCATAACCCTAGTCCTTTCCATCTATTACGAAAACACTCAAAAAGACATTAGTTATTTAATTAGCAAATTCAATTGGTTTAAACCATAGTTCAAGTATCAAACCAAATTTATGAGAAGTGCAATTAAAAGCACAACGCACCACTAGATCACTTAGGAAATCAACTCCCACAATCGTAACTCCCTGTAGATTCGATCCCGACTCGTTCGGGTAAAAGCTGCATCGACCCTCACCTTGCTACTCTCTATTGGTGTAGGTGGGCGCTGATCAGTCCTCGCCCGGCGAGGAGAAAGTGGCTCCCTTGAAAAGGCGGAGAGTGGAGACCAGCGGTGTGGTTACAGTCGTGGCCGCACCTGAGAGAGAAGTTATTTTGGACGTGGAATCGACGCGTCCTTCAGTTGCTGGGATTGTTCCCCCGCCAGGGGTTGGCGTAGAAGGGAGGCCGTCGGAGGAAGCGGAGGTTTCCATGGAAGAGGGGCGAACAGGGGTCGCTGAGGTCGCATCCTCATCCGTTGAAGGGAGAGGAAAGATAGTTATCGTGGACGATGATGGGTCCGGCTCCGACATAGACCCTGAGGATGTGCGGACATGCGACGAGGGGTTCACTCGGGTAGAGGTGAGAACGGAGGGGTCTACCCGAAACATCGTCATCCCTTTGGACTATAATCTGTTAATGAAATCAGAGAGCGTGGTCCTAGATTTGACTCCCCTCTGCACGGGCACTAAGAATAGGACTTTTGAAACATTCAAGGATGTCGACATGTCGTTAGGCATCTCCGGGATGGCCCTGGGAGTAAGTTGTCTTTTTGGTGTTTTAGTATCTTTCCCTTTTCTTTTCCTCATTCATCTTTGCTGATTGTTTTCTACCTGTTTCATACTCTTATTCTAGAGATCTAAAGCGCCCGTCGAGAAGAGAAGAGAAAGACTCTCTACAAAAGAATGGAGTCCACGTACAAGGAGTATCGTACGAGGCATCGTGCATTGAGTAGTATACTTGGTGAGGACGGCCAGTTCCAATCTCTCCGGGACGAGCTGAAGCATAAGGATGATGATCTTGTGAGATCCATTGGTAGCTGTAGCAAGCTCGAAGGGACGTTGAGAGCCAAAGATGATGATTTTGGGGTGAGCAAGGGGGTTATGGCCGAATGCGTCGACCTTCAGGCTCAAGTTGCATCCTTACGGTCCGAGATTAAGCAAAATGAAGCTAGAGCCAATGGCTTAATAAACGAGCTGGACACAAAAACTACGGAGTTGGAGAGAATCGAGAAGGCGAAAACGACTGATGTGGCAGAGGCGACGACATTAGCGATTTCCATCTATGTCTTCAGATCCGAGTGGGAAAATAAAGTGGAGACGCCAGCGCTTAAGGAGGCGAGACTCGAAGAATGGGTTGGTGGCCTAGAGACAGAGGTCTTGGATCTGAATGAGCAAATTGTCGTCCTCAAGGCCGAGAAGGCACAACAACTTGCTCAACCGTCTTCCTCCAATGCTTCCACTTATCCCAATATTCCACGGGATTTGTACGAGAAATGGGTTCATACTGAAGCTCATCTCGACATATTCAGGGGCTTGAGGACGACCGGGAAAGCTTCTGAGGAAGAATTCGAGGATGCTCGTGTTAAGGTACGTGCAGCTCGGGAAACTTGTGTCTACGATCCAGTATGCCCGGGGAGGGTGATGATGAAGATGATTTGGATGGGCTCGAGCCAGGTGCTTGGTATGATGACGAATACTCCAATGGAGAAGGTGTTGGCGATGAGGGGTGATAGTGTCGAGTATTGTACTTGCTTTGTACTTTTTTTGTTCTCTTTTTTGTTTTGCGGGCACCTGATTGACCCTCGTAAGATATCTTTTGGAATGATAATACTGTTTTTGTCTGTTCTTGAACTTTTCATTTTTCCTTCGAATGTTTTCCTCGCTTGACTGCTCTGATTGCGATTCGCTTAGGCCGACTGTAAGTTGAGCTCGTGCGAGGTAGAATTGTTACTTAATTAGTTCGAGCCAAGTTGTATGCAAGTGTCTTAATTAACTTGAGCGAGGTCGAATATGAGTCGATTCGAACGAGGTTGAATGTAAGTCTATTTGAGCAAGGTTGAATGTGGACTTATAAATTAATTTGAACGAGGTCGAATGTAAGTCGATTCGAGTGAGATCGAATGTTGACTTATAAATTAATTCGAACGAGGTAGAATGTAAGGCGATTTGAGCAAGGTTGAACGTCGACTAATAAATTAATTAGAACAAGGTCGAATTTAAGTCAATTCGAGCGAGGTCGAATGTTGACTTATAAATTAATTCGAACGAGGTCGAATGTAAGTTGATTCGAGCGAGATCGAATGTTGACTTGTAAACTAATTCGAACAAGGTCGAATGTAAGTCGATTTGAGCAAGGTCGAATGTCGACTTATAAACTAATTTGAAGGAGGTCGAATGTTGACTTATAAATTATTTGAACGAGGTACAATGTAAGTAAACTCGAGCGAGGTCGAATGTTGACTTGTAAATTAATTCGAACGAGGTCGAATGTAAGTCGATTCAAGCGAGATGATGTTGATTTATAAATTAATTCAAACGAGGTCGAATGTAAGTCGATTCGAGCGAGTTCGAATGTTGACTTATAAATTAATTCGAATGAGGTCGGATGTAGTTTCCTGGATTGGCGTAATGTGTAAACTTGGTGGAGACATGTGAACATCATATGTTTGCATTTTTTGCTTTGTTTATACATTCATTGGAGACGTTTACATGTTCTGCTCTGTTCGTACATACATTGGAGAAGTCCGAGTCTATCTAGTCCCTTCATGGTCGACCTGGAGAAGTAGTTGAGAGGTCAAGCGATGAACTTATACTTAACTTCGAGATGCCCTCTTCGTCGCCTCGTTAGAAACCTCCATGAGAAAACCCAATTGGGACAAAACTCGGGTAAGGGAAAAAGAGTACGACTTGGAGGACGTCTTATCCTTAGAAGTTGAAGTATTTGAGGTAGGCGACGTTGCAATTGTTTGGTAGTAATTTTTCCTCCATTGTTTCTAGTTGGAACGACCTTTTTCTTACTGCCGCCATAATTTTGTACGGGTTGTCCCAATTGGTCCCCAGTTTTCCTTTCTGTGGATCCTTGCCCGCCTGTGTTTTGGCATTGAGTACATAGTCCCCGACTTTGAGTGGTCTGACCTTGAATTTTTTGTTGTAGTACCGCTCTGCCTGTTGTTTTTGGGCTACCATTCTTATGTAAGCCATGTCTCTTTGTTCTTCAGCCTCGTCGAGGTCTTTCCTTCTACTTTCATCATTGCTTAGCCCGCTCTTATTTGAATATCTTAGACTTGGTTCTCTGACCTCGGCCGATATCACTGCATCAGTCCCATAGACTAGTGAGTATGGTGTTTCCCCTATGCTTGTCTTTGGCGTGGTGCGATATGCCCAGAACACTTCTGGTAGCACCTCTGGCCACAGTTCCTTGGCGTTTTCGAGTTTCTTCTTCATGATATTCAATATCGTTTTGTTATAGGATTCATCTTGTCCGTTTCCGGCGGGGTGGTATGATGTGGAGAGTATTATTTTGATGTGCCATTACTCGAAGAACTCGACGAACTTTTTCCCTGTAAACTAGGTCCGTTGTCACAACTGATTTATTTGGGGATGCCGAAGTGGCATACAATGTTACTCCATATAAAGGCGATCATGTAACGACCCAAAATTCATAAAGGTTGTGATGGCGTCGGACCCACGGTCAGGTAAGCCAACACTTAATAATTAACGAAATCTTTATTATAATATTTTGAAATCATTCCTTTTTATTTACTTAAATAGTAAGTATCGAACTTCCAATAAGTAAACAATAACCTCTTTAGCAAATTTAAATAGTGAATGAATCCCATAACAAATACCAGAACCCGGTATCACAAGTGCATGAGCGAACTTCTAAGAATTTATACAGTTACTACAATACTTGTCCGGAATACAAACTGGACAAGGAATTTAAAATGAAAATAAATACAATATTTCTTAGGGAGATTATGCCGGTTGCGGGTTGTCTCCGGATGGTGCAGCTCGTCTAAGTCTCCAAGTCAGCCACATTGCTATGAATGTACCTGTGCAATAAAAATGCACAGCAAGTGTAGCATGAGTACGAAAACAACGTGTACTCAGTAAGTATCCCACCTAACCTCAGAGAGGTAGTGACGAGAGGTCGACTTTGACACTTGCTAGGGTTCAATACAATATAATCAATGAATGATATCAAACATGGGTATTAACATCAGATAACAAATAGTGTTAGGAAAGAGCAACTGCTTCCATAAATTTATAAATTCTTCGGTTTCTGTCGTTTCATTTAACAATTTACATCTTTAAGACAATTTTACAGTTCAAGTCACAGATGGTATATAACATATATATATCATGCGCAGGAAATGCCGAGGGCCGAACGGGCCAAACCAACAATAATAAAATGTGCACTGCCGAAGGTTCGAACGGCTCGAACCATAGATGCATCTATTCCTCCGTACGACCCGCTCCCATGAGAGTAGTGGAAAGAATCACCCCGCTCGTGGAATATATATTGCGAAGCGGTCACGCATACGCATACACATCCAAACAGTCCACCCCGACTATATCAGGAAAAGCAATTACCAATAAATGACAAGGATCTCTTTTAATAGTTACAAAAATAGTATTTATGTCCTTTTATTTTTCAGAAATTCATTTATAATATGCGGTAATGATCTAATCATCTAAAATTTCTTCAATAAGGTTACAAATATGATAATTAAAACATGTTTTTGGGTCCTAGACTACCCGGACATGCATAATAGTAGCTACGCACGGACTCCCGTCACTTCGTGCGTACGTAGCCCCCACAAATAGTAGCACATATTTAATTAATTCACATATGGGGACAATTCCCCCTCACAAAGTTAGAAAGGAGACTTACCTCGCTCCGAACCTGGTTCTTTAACTCATCATTTTGTGTCAAGTTCATGAACCTGGTTCTTTAACTCATCATTTTTACTATCACTTTCACTAGCCATAAGTTCCAGATTTTTGCACTTAGCTTTCAAAATCACACACTCCTTAAACAATTGTTTCTTTTCATTGTTTAGATCCTCAGATTCATCAATGAAATCCAGGAGTAACTCAGATAGCCTTTATTTAGACAAAAAATTAATCTTGTCTTTGAAATGAATTATATTTACCTCATATTCCTCATCGGATTCTCCAATTTCCATAAGTGCTTGTTCATATCCATCTTCATCCTCTGAATCTTCATCTGAGCTTTCTCCCAAGGCAGCAACCATAACCTTTGTTGATCCTTTATTTTCTTGGGTTGAACTTGTTCCTTCTTTCTGTTCCTTCGTTCAGCTCTTTCCTTCTTCCATTCAGTTTCCAATCGAGGGCAGTTTTTGATGTGGTGATCAGTCTTGCCACACTTGTAACATCCCTTATTGGTTTGTTTTTCAGGAACCCTTGGTTTGTTGTAGCTTCCACTTCTTGAAGGACCCTTTGCTCTCATTAGTTACTTCTTGAAGTCTTTTGAGATCATGGTCATATCATCTTCCTCCAGATCAGCTTCTTCAGTGATTCTGAATGCCCGACTCCTTTCCTTCTTGGGACCATCCATCTTCATAGTCTGCCTTCTAAGTTCATAGGCAGTGAGATTTCCAATCAGCTCATCCAGCTTAAGAGTTGCAATGTTCTTAGATTCCTGAATGGCTGTAATTTTGCTTTCCCAAGAGACTGGCAAGACCCTTGTCAGAATTTTCTCAACCTTGTCTTCTTCAAGAATGACCCTTCCAAAAGACTTGAGTTCATTGGTCAGTGTAGTGAACCTTGTATACATCTCTTGGATGGTCTCTCCTTCCTTCATGGTGAATTTCTCATATTGAGAATATAGTAGAGTTCCTCTTCACCTTTTCACTTGAGGTGTTCCTTCATGAGCCACTTGCAAAGTGTCCCAAATTTCTTTAGCAGTGGTACAACTTTGAATTTTGCTATACTCGTCTGGACCGAGTCCACACACAAGCCACTTCTTGGCCTTAGCATTTTTCTCCCACTTTCTCAAATCCTCAGCAGTACAGTAAACTCTAGTCTTTGGCACATCTACTCCTTCAGCAGTCTTCTTCATGGTCGCTAAAGGACCGTTAGTGACTATGTCTCATAATTCATAGTCTTCTCTAATTAAGTGATCCTTCATCCTATTCTTCCACCAGGAGTAGTACTGGCCATTGAAGAGTGGAGGCCTAACAGTTGATTGTCCTTCCCA
>ML280172.1:62772-120898 GCA_005239495.1 Nicotiana undulata
GTAGGATTTTCTCCAAACTCTTCACTAAAACAATGAGCCAAACAACATTTACAAAATAAACTCTTTTGTAAACCTAAGGATTAACTCTAACCCTTTATGGCAAACTAGTCTCTAGCTATTTGAGACAAACTTTAAGTTAACTATAACTTGAACACTCAGTACCTATTACAATTGCTTCTAGATAAAGCTGAAAGGTACAATTTATAATCACCTACTACAAATAAACTAGACTAAAAGACAACAAATGGAACTAGTTCTTTTAGCTGATTCAAGTAGCTCCAGATTCGCACTCTCCAAATTTGGCTCGAACTGCTTGCAAAATTTCTTCACGAATTTTGCTCTCAATTCTTGATAAATTTCTGCTTTTGTGCGTCTGTCTACAATAAGAACATTTTGCAATATATATAGGATTTAGTAGATAAGGAATTAACTAGAATCTTAATGATACTCTTCCTTGGTGAAAGAGTTCTAGTCAAACTCAACTCCTAAATCCTTCCTTATCTTAGATTCTGTTCTTATTGAATAAGGAGTCCTTGTCCAATTTCATTTTTGCAATCTTTTAGATAAGAAGATATCTCAATTTCACCAAAATACGTTTATCTCCTGCGTGTTCATCTCATGTGCCTTTGAATCTGTTCGTTTATGTCACTTGTGATGGACCTGGTTCATCTCGGAGTTCCTTTGTCAATCTTCAAAACTATTTCCTTTCATGGGCCAACAGTTCCCAAACCTTGTCCAACTAGATGAAGTTACATGTACGAAAGTTTAGTGTTGCATATGAATATAAAAACCCCGCAAACTCAACGTTTAATTCTCATGTAAGTGATGATGATGAGCACCTTACAAATGCGGATTGAAATAATATTAAAATGCTTGTAGAGTTTTTAGAAAAATTTCATATTGCTACAAATGAATTTTCTGGGAAATATTATCCTACTATTTCTAACTGTTTAGTTTATATTGCAGAACTTGCAAATTTGTTTGCTCATTTTTCAGATGGTGGGGAAATTTATAAACTTGCTATTGATTCTATGAGACAAAAATTTTAAAATAATATTTTTTTTTCCTATTCCTCCTATTTATGGTGTTGTTGCCTTGTTACTATGAAATTAGGAGGTCCTTAATTTTGGAATGAAATTGTTTATAATGGTTTAACACTTGAAGATGAGGAGTTGTCTAAACTTCCAGACACAATAACCTCAATTAAAATAAATGCTCAAACTATTTATAATGCTTATCAAGTTGCATTAGATCATGCTAGACCAAATGTTCTAACTCAGTGATTTTTTCACAACTAAATGAGCTTGAAGTTTATTTGTCACAGGGAATTGAGGAAGTGAATCCCGACGGCTCCTTTAATATTTTGTAATGGTGGAAGGACAAAGAAAAATACTTTCTGATTCTTTCAAGGATGGCCCGAGACATTTTAACTATTCAAGTTTCAACAGTGACATCGGAGAGCGCTTTCAGTCAGGCAAGACTTCAACTCGGTGATTATAGAGCGAGGGAGAGCTTGGAAAAATCAGTACTTTTCAGATATTGGATCCGTTCGGAAAGAAGAAATTTTGGACTTGGTGAATAACAAACAAAGGTAGACGGAGCTTACGAAGAAATGCTAGCTGAACTTGCGGAGGATGTTGCTTTGCCCGGAAGCGGTGATGACCAAGCTTCTTTTCCGTCACCACCAATAGAAATTCCTCCGAACCTTGAATGATTTATGAAATTTGTAAGAGATACCATGTAACTTGTACGAACAAAAATTAGTATGTAACTATGTATTATGAAATTTGTATTTTGGCACATCTTTGATTAGTTTCGTTTTCTTCTCAATGGTGGTATTAGCACCTTGTTGTGCTCATTCCATAGGGGGAGGAAATACTAAGGTAGATATTTCCATGTTTTTTTAATGCTATAATAAAATTATAACGCATTGCTTTGAATATCGTTTTACAATATTTTTGTCTTTAAATTTGAATTAAATAATTTAGGTCACATTCTATTATATAATTTACAAGGAATTGCCTTAGATATTTTTATTACCATCTTTTCTCTCTAACTTCCATAAATTTCCTTTTTTTTTTAAAAGTATCTGATGTGCCTACTTAGCCGGGACCGACCCACTTAGTCCGGGACCATTAGTTCGTGGGCCCAGTCCCGAGCGGTCCCTACAAAAAGACCACCAGGCCCGGGATCGCGGAGCCAATTTAAATTGGGTCCGGCCCGGGATCGGGACCGACCCACTTAGGCCGAGGACCGGCCTGCATGCCAGCCTTAGTTATCGTTCTCCATCTCCTCCATTTTTCTTAGAATAAGAACGAGGGCGTCATTACGTGCATCATTAATAGTGTGAGTGATACCTGTTGAAGGAGGGGGGGACGTGCTGCTCATTGGTTGTTGTTGTGACGTTGACTTGTGCATCCTCCCTGCTCGCCCTTCGGGCAGGTTTGTCGAGTATACTGGTCAGTGTACTCGTTAGCCATGCCTCTAGTAATTTTTTCATTGCTGGTGGTGCTTCTTCCATTGTGGACGTAGATGCTCCTTTTTCATGGGAAGTGGTAACGCTACCATGAGGGAGGGGCGAACCACTTCGCCTAGAGGAAGCGCTTGGTGTCACGTTCTCCTCGTCTTCTCCATTAACCTTATTGATGGTGTTTAGGAGGTTAGCAATAAGGCCTGCCACTGCCTTCGACCTTTCTTCTCCATTTTCTGCCAGTTAGACTGTGCGAGTAGAAAAAAGAAATTTCTATGTTTTGCTGCTTCTTTTTTTTTAGATCTAGAAACACTATGACTTTGACTAGAAAATTTTCCACATACGACGCCAAATTGTTTGGCCAAAAAGTGTAAAACCTTTTGTTAAACTAATTAGAATAAAGAAGGTGTAGGGTAAATTATAGTTAAATATAATAAGTCCTAGATCTAACTTATACCAGTATAATAATGTCGAGTAACACTAGAACCAATTTAATATAAACGATATTAAATGATGCTACCAAGAATGCACTGCGAGACAATGATGAGCAATAAATAAAAATAGCAATAAATGTAAATAGGAAGAACGGTTCACCCAAATATTGAATGAAGTGGATGATTCTTCTCTCTGACAACAATGTGAGACAAAATGGATATGTGAATAAACAAGGCTTTCTCGGATCTGATACGTGAAAAGATAGAATAAACAACAAATCGAATCACTATAGAAAGGTAAAGTTTTGTATTATATCTCAAGAGTCAACTTTTCATAAGAGTTCTTATGAGAGTGAATGTTACATGCCTTTTGCCCCATTTCTTTTACTATTTATATGAGATATTCTCAAAAACCTAAAAAAGTATAGCAAATGGAATATTCAATTGAATATTCCCTTTGATAGTTCCAAGACTATACTAGTCGTTATTTCCATTCTTCGCTACTCGACCTCAACCTTAGTGGCTTGCTTGACAGTTCCTTATTGTTAAGCTCTGGTCGACCTCGACCTAATCACCCATGTTGAGCCACAATTCTCACACTTGATAACCGCTATGTGCTGAATTTCCTCAACCGGATTTGACCCATACAAAACCGACTTCCTTAAAAAATAATTCCTATGGTCAACTGGTAAAAAGTCATATATCATAAATTAAATGAAATAAAATACCTAATGTATAATAGCAAGGAGAGGTCGACTTTTAATGTATAATTGAATATAAATTAACACTTAATGAACTTAACTATCTCAACACTTCTCATTTTAACCGAGTATTAATTAACCACTAGACCAAAACTCATTGAAGATATAAACTAAGAGAGAAATGAAGTTTGCGCTATTATGTCTGTACTTTCTTTCTTTAGGGTCTGAGCTAAGTTATAAGGCTCATATTTAAATGTTAGTAAAAGTAAGCTAAAAGATTTTAACTTTCTTTCACTTTCTCCGAATAAAATATTTATATATTTATCAAAAAATGGAGTTTCCATCATATTTTATAAAATTCTCTCACTAACAGGTAATTGTTCAATAAATTGTGTAGTCTGTTCAATTAACTTAGCAAACAAAATATATTGGTATACCTCGCGTTCAATTTTCATGAATCAATTGGTTACTTCCTCCGATCCACGATAAGTGATTTTTTGGTCCTTTTTGCGATCTAAAATATGTGATTTTCTTAGATTTTAAAAATAAATTAATTATTTTTTCCCCTACATTGCCCATAGAGTAAATAATGTTGGAGTATGTGTTTATGTGAATAGATAGTAAAAGTTAATATGATTAATTTTATTTCTAATTAATGTTAAAAGGTAATTTCTTAATATGCGTGGAAACAATCAAAAAATCACTTATTGTGGACCTGAGGGAGTATATTACTCCTTTCGGTCCACAATAAGTGACCAATTTGCCCTTTTATTTTGGTCCAAAATAAGCGTCCATTTATATAATTATATGTACGTATCCCTAAAAAGTCTTTTACTGCTCACATTAACTATGCTGCAACATTTAATTTAATTAAGGGTAGTTTAGTCACACTAACTATTTTTTTCTAGAATTTTGTATTTTCTTAATGGGTGTGCCCAAGGCAAATTGGTGAAATAACACGAGCTAGCCATTTTTCGGACCGGTAATTGAAAAATAGCCAACGTTTGCAAAGTCATTGAAAAATTACCACTATTTTGCTGCAACACGGACCGGTCCAACATAATATACTAGAGATTGGTGTACTTGTGAATGAACTTCCAGCATATTATGCTGGAACTCCCATACGCGAAAAGTTCCAGCATAATATACTAGAGATTGGAGCACCTATGTATGAACTTCCAGCATATTATGCTGAACCAATATATTATACTGGAACTCTAGTATATTATGCTGGAGTTTCAGTCCAGTATATTATGGTAGAATATTTTTCGGATTTTAAATAGTATTTTCATTCAGTTTATTTTTACATGAAAAATTACCAAATTTCGATCACTTTTGAAATTATGACTATTTTATAATTAACTCTTATAAATTTGATTATTTTTAAATTTCTTCCGGCAAATTGATCACTTATTGTATAGCGTGGAACGGAGGGAGTAGAACAATTTCCCCTCATTTACATTCACTATTCACACATTCACACAACATAGTTCCAACTTCCAAAGTTGCACTTTCCATATGGGTGTTCGGACTCGGTACAGCACTTCTCTATAAATAGTTACCGAGTACTCCCTTCACATCCACTTTGAAAACCCGATCCCGACTCGCATCAGCCTGTGGAAGTAATTAGATTTCTTGTAATATCACTCATTCTCCTTCGCCATTTCAGTACTTCACTCCAACTAATGAGGAAACCGCGAAATCTGTATACTTTCTAAAACCCTAAAAGGTTTGCTCTTTCAGTTAAACTACAATGGCGAAGAAATTCGTCAGAGACGACGTGCCACTTTCAAGATTTGGTGTATTGGTGGCGCAGTTGGAATCTATAGTGGCCTCAGCTGCTCACAAGTCTCCTGACCCTCTCCTCTGTTTTGATCTTCTCTCTGATCTCATCTCCGCCATTGATGAAGAATCCAAGGTCACTATATTTCTCACTCTGCCTTTATTTTTGTCAACTTCGCTAGATCTTGATCGACTTTCATTGTGAATTGTATCCTGTTATTTCAACATTGTGGCATTCATAGTAAAAGTCACTCTAATTCCATTAACGTACCCCAAAAAAGGAATTTCTATTGACTTCTCTTCACTTTTCTAGTCTCAGTTAACTAATCTTGACTTAAACTATATCCATTAAGGATTTTTTTTAATGATATGTATTTTTCCTAAGCACTTGGGGCCTGTTTGGTTGGGTTGCTGCATTCTGTTAGTTACTTGAAGAAGCATATTTTAATGTTACCCTAGCCAATCAGTGTTGGTATCGAACAAGCATGCTTTAATGTCTCCGCCTTTTCAAAGATGAAGTAAAACTAAATTTGAAAGGGCAGTAGTAGATGCAGTGGCAAGCCATAAAAATTTCAAAGGGTGTTCAAACTTGAAAGAACTAAAAAAATATTCCCAACAAAGGGTGATCAATATATATTTTATACATATAAAATTAATATTTTACTTATATATACAGTGTAATTTTTCGTAATATTTCGATGAAGGGTGGTCAGTCCTTTGTCATAGGTGGCTTCGCCCCTGAGTAGATGTTTTCCTGGATTATCATGTGTATCTGCTGCTCATTTTTCAAATAGCGATATGTTAAACCATCAGTCTACCAAGTAGGTACTGATCCATTGTTTATTCATGATATTTCTTGATATAACTATTTATATATCTTCTTTCTTATAAAAAATTTCTATCCTTCTTGGTTGTTGATCGGAGAAAGTATTAAAAAATGCCAAGATGGTGACTCCCCTGTAAAAGATATTGCAAAGAAAGGATTGCATATAAAGGTTGCAATCTATATTAATGCATTGTTGACCAATTTGGGGGGAATGAGTTTCTTCTTGATTTGTTGGCAACTTTTGGGTAGTGTTTTTCCCCCGAATGTCCTTCACCAGATCTATTGGATGTATACATTGGTCTAGTTCGAATACTTTGTTTGATTAATCTCAAATTTTATTTGAATAATTTGTTCATCCAGTTTAACATGATTATTGATTCGGTTTTTTCAGGGAGGTTAACATACATATTGTCTATCTTGGTTATGTTTTGATAAAAGTAAATTCAAACTATTAAATAAAAATTCAGAAGTTCCCTGTTATATTTTGCGCTGGATTCAATTTAACCAAAAGCATCTTGCCATTGACTGAATATTTAGCACCTCAGTGTGGGTACAAGAAACTATTGGCTAAGTTGATTTTTGCAGAGCAGAGACTGCTTAAAAGGCTGGTGCGGTAATTCTGAGATATTTCTATTGTTCCCATCATACGTCATTACATGAAATACTGTGTCCTCTACATAATATGCAGAAGAGATTTTGATTTGCTAGCCAATTACTGTGTCCTCTACATAATATACAGAAGAGATTTTGATTTGCTAGCCCTTTGGAGAATCCATCTGGAATCCCTTGATATATCCTTTTCTGACAGTAGTTTTTAACATATTGCTCAAAACGCAAGGATGAAGAGGAAAGGAGATAATGGGTGTCATCGTCTCAACCCCTTTTGGGATGGAAAGAGAACTTTAGGAGATACTTAAACTAGGATAGAGAAGCTGATGGTGGTGATGCAAAGCTTAATCCATTTAATTTACTTTTGTTCATTTGGGCGTATCATCTTTGACCATACTAATTAATTCACTTTTTTTAATAACATAAGAAATTTTATTAATGTTGGAGAGATCCCCGTATACAAGAAGTATACCATAAAGTAAAAATTAATAAATGCATTTTCCTACATTATACATATCCTTAGGATGTTCAAGATGCATTTATAGGTAAATGTTTTGCTGAAATTTTGATGACCAAAAATTTTCTGATGAGATATGGTGTATCAAAACTTGTCGATGACTTTCCAGTATGATTTCTGGTAAATGTTCCTGATACACTTTTCAAATGTTTTGGATACACTCTCGAGGTATATTAGCGATGATCATTCAATGTTTTGTGTTCCAATGTAATGAAAGGCCATGTTTTTTTTTGATGAAGGAGAATTCATTAAGGCAAAAAATTACAATTAAGAGAGATGGTGTCTGCTCATGGAAGGTCGTGTTACAATGACACATCAACAAAAAAAGAGTCTTTGTCAGAATGTTGGAGTAACATGGTCTGCTGACCCCAGCTTGTTAGGGATTGAGGCATAGTTGTTGTTGTTGTTGTTGTATGTTCCATATTAATCAACTATGCAGTCTCTAATTTCTTCCCTTATTTGTCTAAGTTGTCTTTCTTTAGAACTTTTCTCCTCACATTCTTTCTAATGTTACTTGTTTTGAATTTGTGTTAACATAAAGGTGTAGAGTTTAATTTTCTCCAATGTTAACGAATTGATTCAATCAATATTAATATGTTTGGGTATTTAGTGAACTTTAAAAGTTGAAATCTTCCAACTTGTTAGAGTTTTGAATACCATGTTGTCAATTTATGACAGAAGAATCTAGTTGGATTGTGATCAACTTCAAAGAGTCTATTAATTTTTGTTTGTTTGACTAGCATGAACTTTGGTTGGAGCTATTTACTCTGATCCGCTTGTTTTTTCTTTTCTTTATTATGTTAATGGATACCTAAAATTGTAAAATTTCAGGAATGTATACTGCTGTGTCAAAGGAAATGTGAGGATGCACTTTATTCTCTACTTGTGCTTGGCGCAAGGAAACCGGTGCGTCATTTGGCCTCAGTGGCAATGGCAAGGATTATACAAAAGGGTGACAGTATTTCGATATACTCTAGGGCTAGCAGTTTGCAGGGATTTCTCTCCGATGGAAAGAAAAGTGAGCCTCAGCGAATTGCAGGTGTGTCAAGAACGACTAAAACTTTGAGTTCTGTTGTATATTCTTTATTTCATTGATAATTGCACATAGAACTTGGGGGATCATTTATTACAGGATAAATTTCCTTTTGAGTTGTTATTATCTAGTGGTTGTAGCTTCATAGCATGGAATTGGTTATCAAGAATTCTTTACCAATTTTGTTGAAGTTACTCACCCAAATATGCCCAGTTATCTTGTGCTCGAGAACTCAAGCTTTATAAACTATTCAACAATCCAAGAACTACCTAATATGGGATTAAGTATCAAATTTTCTGTGGCTTTATTTTCAGGTTGCATCTTGTTTTCCTTGTTATTGATATGTCCTAACCTATGCCTTGTGATGTTTTTTCTTGGTATGCATTACGAGTTTCTCTTGTGTATATGGGAGTTGCTATATTAAGTTGCTGTATTTTAGGTGCTGCTGAGTGCTTGGGAGAATTGTATCGCTATTTTGGTAGACGAATCACTTCAGGCTTACTTGAAACAACCACAATTGTCACAAAACTACTGAAGTTCAATGAGGTACTGTGATTTCATTATCATTCAATGTCTTTCCATATTACTTGTTCATGCATGACTCTCTTTGTTTAGGAATAAAAATTTGCTAGCTTGTATTTGCAGTACAATCTAGTCAACTTCCTCACAGAGTTGTGTGAGTCAGAATGGCGTTCTAATTAATGTTATTCTGTTGGTTGTGTTGCGTGACTTGGGTCCTATGAGAGGGCTATTGGTGACATTGGGTTTTGAAATTGGTCTCTCCCTTAAAACAATTGGATGTTGGAGAAAAGTGACTTGGGTCCTATGAGAGGGCTATTGGTGACATTGGGTTTTGAAATTGGTCTCTCCCTTAAAACAATTGGATGTTGGAGAAAAGTGGACCGCCGAGAGTTGTTTATGATTAAGTGGAGTCTTTTGATAAATGCAGTCTCAACCAAATCATAACTTCCAATACAGAGTGTTAAGTACCATAAAGTTAGTACACACTACATACTGTAATGGGCTTGAGACATGAGTAGATCAGAAATAATACAGAGGAAATGAGCTTTCTATAGTTTTCTGGAGGTGAAAGTGTGCATTTTGTGTAAAGAATGCACTACCTTGGCGCTATTCTTAATAAAATATTAATTTTTTGTTACTGATCCAAAAGATAAATATTCCTACCTGTTATCCAAAAAAAGAAAAAAGAAAAAGAGAGGGGGTGGACACAGTGTGCGCTTATGCCCAATGTTACTGTGCAGGCCGTTGTTTTTGTCCTTGAATTTCACACCTGTTACTTGTGTGTTGTTCCCGGTTTCATTTTTCTGCTGCCAGTGCTCTCCTACCCATTTGAATGCATTTCCAAGATGGTGTAGGTGTGAGGAAGGAACAGTAGGCCCTTATGGACCTTTGCCCTGAGTTAATTAAAAAAAGATGTTACTTTATAGATGCGTGTAATGTTTCCGGTTTCATTTTTCTGTTGCCGTGCTGTCTCCTACCCATTTGAATGCGGTCCATGATGGTATTTTGTTCTTTGCTTCAGTTAAAGTTGCAATAAAAAATCGACTATATTCAGGGGATTATAAAGTCCAAATAGTGTTGCAGATATTGCTATTTAAAGTTTTATTGTATTTGTCCCAACTGTTCTACTTTGGGCTTGTATTCAAATTTAGAGTCTGTGACTATAACCCCTTTGAAGCTTTAATTAATCCTTAGGTTATGGCTACGATGCAAATAGTACATTTCGTTTATAGTGTCCAACTTAAGATTAGTTTAGGACTTTAGTGAGTGGTGTGAACTTGTAGGAAATTGAGATGCAGGTATAACCTGTTATTTCATTCTTATAAATAGGCTGTCATTATACTTGTCAAGAAAAAAAAGGCTGGCCTTATGGGCATAGGGAGCTGAAAGGAGTTTGACTGATTTTATGGAGAACTCTCGGGTATTTAGACGATGTTAATGTACAAGCCGCTGTTTTGGTCCTTGAAGTTCACACCTACTACTTGCGTATAGTTCCCCGGTTTCATTTTTCTGCTGCGGGTGCTCTTCTACCCATTTGAATGCATGTCCAAGATGGTGGAGGTGTGGGGAAGGAACAGTCGGCCATTATGGACCTTATGCCCTGAGTTAATAAAAGAGTTACTGTATAGGCTGTTGTTTTTGTCCCTTAACTTTGCACCTGTTAGGTTGTTACTTGCGTATTGTTCCCGGTTTCAGTTTTCAGCTGCCGGTTCTTTTTTGATAAGTAAAGGCTTTTATTAAAAGAAAGTACCAAGATGGTACGGAAATCAGTACAAACTTGAAACTACAACAGGTTCCCCATCATGCTACATATTTCCCCCCAAAAAATACAAAAAATCCAAATAATGATCCATCGTATCTAGAGTTGTACTAAAGCACCAGAAAAATAAATTCTTGATACGTTTGTTTTTAACTCTAGCAACCTGCACCCTCTTCCTTTCAAAGCATGCCTTGTTTCTTTCCAGCCATAAGTCCACACAATACATATGGGAATAGTCCTCCAAGTCTGTTTCAAGTTTCTCTTCATTTTTTGAGCTTGCCATATTTCCAGCAAATCAGTAATCTTCTGTGGTATGACCATAGCTACTCCCGTAATAGTAAGAAAGAGCTCCCAGCATTGTCTTGAGATTCTGCAATGAAGTAATAAGTGTTCAATAGATTCCTGTTCAGCTTTGCAGAAGTAACATCTACTACACAAGGAATAGCCTCTCCTTTGCAATTTATTTTGAGTAAGACAGGCATCCCGAGCTGCCAACCAACCAAAACAAGCTGCTTTCATAGGCGCCTTGGTTTTCCATATCATCTTCCAAGGCCAATTATGGTCCTCCTGACTGTTCTGATGTAGTAACATTTTGTAACAATTATTAACTGAAAATTGTTTATCCCTGCTGTTGATCCAAATCAAATTATCTACTTTATTCAGCTGGATTGAGCAGATGTTCAGTTGTTGCAGCAATTGACAGAAGCCATTCAACTCCCAATCATTCAAATTTCTCCTGAAAGTAATATGCCAACTGATGTTGGGTCAAAATTTGCATTGTGACCATCTTTATTTAAAGCACAGCTAAACAAATTTAGGAACCTATTTTTAAAGCACTCATCTCCATTCCAGATGTCTCTCCAGAATTTGATTCTAGCACCATTGCCAACTTCCAGTTTTGTATGATGTAAGAATTCATCCCATCCTTCACTTATTTTCTTCCAAATTCCCCCACAGTGCTTCAATTGAGCAGGGCTTTGTCTCCAACCCTCTTTTTTCCCATAGATAGCATCCAACATTTTTTGCCAGACTTTATTACTCCCCCTACTATATCTCCATAACCATTTGAATAGCGAACTTTTATTATGCAGTTTCAGGTTTCTTACTCCCATCCCCCCTGTCTTCTTATCTTGTGTGACCAAACTCCACTTGACCAGATTGAGTTTTTCTTTTGTTTGCAATTCCTTCCCATAGGAATTGTCTTCTAATATAGTCCAATTTTTTCTCTCCACTGCTGCGGGCATGCTAAACAAAGACATGGTGTATGTGGGGATACCATCTAGGACACTGTTAATCTACACAAGCCTTCCCCCAAAGACAGATATTGTTTTTTCCATGGAGTTAGCTTCTTGCTACATCTATCAATAACCCCTTGCCAAATATTCTTATCCTTTCTCTTCACCCCTAGTGGATGTCCCAGGTAAGTAGTGGGCGATTTCTCTAGTCTGCAACCCATTATATTTTCCAGATCCTCAACACACTCATCAGCATTAATGCTAAAAATACTACTTTTAGCCAAGTTAACTTTTAGTCCAGTAACAGCCTCAAAACACAGGAGCACCCCTCTCAAATATAGCATTTGAGTTTTATCAGCTTCACAGGATAGGAGAGAGTCATCTGCATATAAGATATGAGTAAGCATCATGCCTTCTTGATCTGTCTTGCCAATCCTTTGCCCCTTTAACCATCCCAAACTTTTTCCGCTCTCCTCAACATTGTACTAATTTCTGCTGCCGGTTCTTTCTCCTACCCATTTGAATGCTTGTCCAAGATGGTATTTTGTTCTTTGCTTCAGTTAAAGTTTTATCATATTTGTCCCAAGTTCTGCTTTGGCCTTTGTCATCAAATTTAGAGTCTGGCAATAATTCCTTTGAAGCCTTAATAAATCCTTGGGTTATGGCTACGATGCTAATAGTATATTGCATTTATAATGTCCAACTTAAGATTAGTTTTAGGACACTAGTGGGTGGTGTGCACTTGTGGGAGATTGAGATGTGGGTATAACCTGTCTTTTTCATTTTTGTAAATAGGCTGTCATTATAAGCTAAGGGAGCTGAAAAGAGTTTGGTTGATTTTATGGAAAACTCTCGGGTTTTTAGCTTTGGTGCATACTAGGTAGTTGTGCATAATATTATCATAAGTTTTTTGAATAATCATTCCAGTGATGCATTATGGAATAAATAACTGTACCTCTGAAAGTTTGTCCATATAGCACGAATCTCCAATTCTTTTTCCTTCAAGCTCATGTTTATCTTTCAAATGTTTATTTGACTTATGAAAAAGGTGGTTTAGCATTTCAAATTTTGTATTATCTTATTTAACCACTTGTACATTCAGGACTTTGTTAGAGAAGAAGCTTTACAGATGCTTCAAAATGCTTTAGAAGGCTGTGGGGGCGCTGCTGCCGCCTCAGCATATACTGATGCATTTCGTATCATTATGCGAATCGGTATCGTGGACAAATCATCAATTGTTAGAGTAGCTGCAGCTAGATGTCTAAAAGCGTTTGCGAACATCGGAGGGCCGGGATTAGGGGTTGGAGAACTTGATAATGCTTCTTCTTCTTGTGTCAAGGTTGATGAATTGCTCTCTTCCTTTGAGTTTCCCATTTTAACGTGGATGCTTCTTCTCATCCTATTGGAAATAAACACTGAATCTCTAACTCTGTGTTTTGCAGGCCCTTGAAGACCCTATCTCGTCAATAAGGGATGCATTTGCAGAAGCTCTGGGAGCATTGCTTGGTCTTGGGATGAATCCTGATGCACAGGTTGTATATCCTTTTCTGATAAAGTACGAAAATTTTATTAAAAGAAGGAAAAGGACATATAATTAGAAGAGAAATGTACCAAGAGAGGGAATCCAGAAAAAGAAAGGAAACAAAATCTGGGCAAAAAGAAACCTCCGAATTGGAAAAGGAGATAAATATACTGTAAGTGCTTTTAAAATATTTTATATTTGTTGATCTGACTTTACTTATGCTCATTAGGTACAACCAAGGGGAAAAAGTCATTTTACTCCCAAGAAACTTGATGGGGGTTTGGAGAGACACTTAACTTTGCCATTTGTAAAAGGTACATTTAGCATATCACTCATAACTTTTCAGTTAAACTGTAATATATATGTTTCATTTGTCAAAAAGCTCATTGCAGTGAATTTAGGTCTTAAACACATCATTGCAATCAGAATGTGGAAAGATGGCACGTGCTATTGATTTAGAGTGTTAAACGTAATATACAAGAACAAGGGTGCATCCTTTCTTTCTGTAGCTCTCCCGGAGGGAATTGACTGTCTTATAGAGAAACAACCTTTTCTAATCAGAAGTTCTAAAATGTTCAAATCTTTAGTAAAAAGTCTCCATTAAAATCCAATTTCAAACAAGCTTCCTTCTCATTGTGGTTCCCGGTTTTGCTCATCTTTCAAAAATCATTACAATTGAGCATTAGCTAAGTTGATTCTCCTGCTCCACTATCATGGTGAGTGGATCTATCTAGGTAAATGACAGTACCTTTATTAGCTACAAATCCACAAGCAAAGGAGATTGCTAGTGTATTTCTTGGTGGAGTGACAAGATTCTTTTTCTGACGTACACTGAAGGAACAGAATTGGAGCAGGAGGAACTGGAAATTTGTGTCCCTCCCTTCTTTTGTCCCTTCTGTTCCAAGTTTAAGTAATTGCTACTCTCAAATGAAGTGTCGTATCTAATCTTTGTAATTTTCTACCAGAACAATGGGTTCTCATGGAAAAGACTCCTACTTGGACCAATCCATTATTTTTGAAGCAGCCTTTTCAGCTATCTGCTAAATGATGTATTCACATTGAAAAGTAACATCTCCATGCTTGATTTCTTCGTCTTTTGTTTGCAAAGTGTAACTTCACATGTTTGTTTCTCCTCCTTTCCACATAACTAGCATTGCTTCATGATTCTTTGTTTCAGTGTGTGTGTTGTTTCTTGAAAATCCTGGGAAGATTTACAATGATTTGTGAGTCTCTGATAAGTTGAAAAATTGCAGCTAGTGGGCCTCGGGTGAAAGTTCTGCGCGTTGGCCTAACCTTGTCATGGGTTTCTTTTCTCCAGGTAGCCAATGAATCAATAAATCCTGTCTTACATCCAAACATCCTTTTTCCTGTTTTGGATAAAAGATTTATACTGTTTTGGAGTATCAAAATTATAAATGCATATGGGTGTCTGTCCAATATTTTATACGTGAACATTTTTAAGTCATCAAGGAAGATTATACAGGCATTGTCCTCTTTTAATAAAGTATAGTTTAACGTCCCACCTCCACTTTAACTTTATTTTTATCGGATTCCCCGAGGGGACCACCTCCGCTATAGCTGAAGCTGGTGAAAGGAGGACAAATTTTATCCATGAAAAGTTGGTAGTTTCAATGCATGTGGTGCCCTATCATTGTAATTACACAGTGGTTTCCAAACATACCCCAAATATACCCCAAGTAAAATGTACACTTCAACTATGCCTATTTTTTTTAATCGTGAATTTGTACCTCCTTGGTGCAATCTATATAATACAATCTTTTATCAACCCCCACGCCCGCAAAAAAAAAAGGAGAGGAAGATTTAGTGCAAAGAATGTTGGAAGAACATACCATTGATGAGTTTCTCTTTTCAGGCCATTCGCTTGAAGTATCTTCAGCCTGATACTGAGCTTGAAAAGTACATCTTTCAAGTGATGGACATGCTTTGTGCTGATAGTTTGTTTGATGCTCAAGCACTGGTATATAGTTCTTTTTACTCTGCCAAAATTTCATCCAATTGTGCATTTTATTTTGGCTAGTTGGTGACTGGTCTCATCAAAATATTTGCCTTTTGTCCTTTGCTGAGGTGAAAGAGAGTTGGCTTTCATGGACATTTTCTTAATTTTTTCCGGTTGTTTATTCCGCTCCAGGAAGTTACTAATTAAGTGTTCGTCTGTCTAATTGCTGATGCATGACAAATTCTGGATGAGAATTCCCATCATTACTTTAAGTGCGTTTAAGAATGTTTAGAATTTGTATTCTTCAGAGCTTCTGGAGATGACTTATGGACGATAGTAAATGCAATAAGACTTACATCTGTAATATACTCAGCCGAAGTCTTGATTTAAATTTAAAATTCAGGAATTCTGATCATTGCTTGCTCTTTATGTGGCTTGAAGTTGATGGATATAAACTTCAATCAAAAGCTTGTGGATATCAATGGACATTCTGATTTGATTTGAAGCACAATATAATCTAGGTTACGATACTAAATATTATCTCTTGAAAGATTTGTCTCCAAGTACAAGGTTGCTTAGATACCAACTTTTGCTCTTGTGTGGACTCACCACCTCCCGATTAGCTAATGAACCTTCTGGGGGAAATCTAATTGAAGCATGCTGTTTTACTTGTAAAAGAAGCTGAAATAAAGTGATACAACCACCAAAAAGCAAGTTCACGAAATCCAATCATAATGCCAAAAAGTTGTGGTGTCTATGGAAGTTGTATCCACTTGGTCTTTACCTTAATTTATTGCAACGATTTATCTTCTTCATTGCGTTGTACTATATGCTTTTTTTTGATTTCAAGATTGTAGACTCTATATCCTCACCACTTTATTGATGATTAACTGAAGGCATGCATTTTATACATCCTTCGAGTGGGTATAACTGACCAAATGAGCGAACCTACTCAGAGAGGCCTTTTAGTTCTTTTGGGCAAACAGGTTAGTTCTAGTGAATTGTATTCTGGAAATTTCTTCTTGAAGTTATTGGTGGTGTTTGGTTCTTGTGAAATGTGTTATCACATGAGCTGCTCTAACAGTTGCTTTCTGCAGCTTCAATCTCCTGATGCTACTCCATCCATGCGGGTTGCTGCTTTGCGTACCATGTTGTATGCTTTGAAAACACTAGGGGAGGTGAAGGACAATATTCTCTGCTTTGCATATGTTTACCTGTTATTTGTACTTTATTAATCCTTTGGATAATTTGCTTGGTCTAGTTAATAGTTGGGATTGGGATTCAATGCAGCTCGATTTTCTCTCTGATTGGTTTCAATTAAAGACTGGAAGCTTGTACCTTTATGCCCTTACCACAATTTTTCATTAATGGGACCATTCTTTTCTGATAATTAATTAGACATTTTATTGCCAGAAAATGGGAAATCATGTTTACAAGTGGTACACTATCTCTACAGAGAAAAGTTTTTTTCTACAAACTCTATCCAATCATCTACAAGTGCAGTGTCATGTTGACTTAATTTTGTTATGTGAGAGTGAGAATCTAATCATTTTTACTGATTAACCTGTGCTTGATAATCAAAATATTTTAAGCACGAGTCTTCCAGCTATGCTATATTACCTGGTTTGGCTTGGTTGATATTCAGCAAATATACTCCTCCTACAGGGTGGAAGCAGGGAGCTGATGGGTCTTTGGGTTTCTTGTTATCTGTTTCTAGGATGAATTGATTTGAGCTGATTGCTTGACTAATTAATTGAAATTCATCTTTGCCTCTACATACGGTAGTTTGGTTTGTGATAAGTCGTTTTGATTGCTTTGTAGAGCCAGTGTTTGGTTTGTAATTGGTATACCATTATGCAGGTTCCGGCTGAGTTCAAGGAAGTTCTTGATAATACAGTTGTTGCTGCAGTGTCACATCATGCACCATTGGTAAGCTTCTACTTATGTTCGTATGTGGCTTCCTTGAATGCGGGAGTAGATATTCACATGTTCCTAGACTTGAGTTCTCAAAGCCGAATACTTAAAGAAAATCTATGTTAAATGGACCTTGGGTCTAACTCAACCCCAAAAGCTAGCTCAAGAGGTGAGGATTGCCCAAGTCCATATAAGGAGACCACCCACCCCCGTTGATGTCGATGTGGGACTCAACACCCCCTCTCACGCCCATGACTGGACATTTGGAGCGTGGACAATTATGGGGGCCCGCCCAACATCGGAAAATCAGGATGGGTCCTGCTCTGATACCATGTTAAATGGACCTTGGGCCTAACTCAACCCCAAAAGCTAGCTCAAGAGGCGAGGATTGCCCAAGTCCATATAAGGAGACCATCCACCCCCGTTGATGTCGATGTGGGACTCAACAATCTATAAAACAGGTTCCATCAGCCTGTCGTGTCTAGCAAAGTTTGTAATTTGTTTTAATTTCTGGAGAAGTCACTCGTTTCTATCTTGGTATTAAATAAGAATAAGTTATTTTTTTGATGAACAAGAAAATTCTTATTGGTCGGGAAAAACCAGCATTATCATAGTGTTGGGAAAAACAAAATGATGGCTATCCTTAAGAATTTTATTGCTTCAAGAACTTTAATTCAGTGATAAGAGCGCAACGTGTGATGGGTGGTTAGACGCACGTCACGAGTTCGAACTCTGCCTTGGACAAATTAACTTTATATTTAAGTGGAAATGCTAGAGGAATGGGCCCATTATCCACTGATTTTCGAACCTTGTGGCAGCTGGCCCCCGAGGATTTCTCGATTATCAAAATAAGAAAAAAAGAGAGAGAAATGTGCTATTCCTATTTTATGTGGAGTTGCTATCATGGAAAATGTCTACTTCTACATACATCCCTGAGGTTGGGGTCATGTCTAATTTATAAACATTTGCTCTTTAACTTATACACAGTTGTTAGCATTTCCTTGAGAACACCTCTCCTTCCAAAGGGTTGGTGCTCCGTATCGTCTTATTCTCTCTGGTTGTGCTCCAGATAACCAATCCTAGGCGTATGGGGATGGAGAGGTTAAGTGTCCCACATTGGTTGGGAGAATGGGTTGTCTCCTCATATGGTCTTGAGCAATCCTCATCTTGTAAAAAAAAATGGACTTGTGCCTAACTCAACCTCAAATGCTAACTCATGAGGTGGGGATTTTCCAAGACCATATGAGGAGACAACTTATTTCACCAATCAATGTGTGACACTTACTGCCCAAGCACGCCTACGACTGGACATCTGATGCTTGGACATTATAGCATGGGAGCAACAGTCAACACTGGGTAAACCAAGAATAGGATGAGTCTGCCTCTGTACCATGTGAAGAATGAAGCAAAGAGGATAAAATACAGCTTGATTATTCCTTCAAGCTAGTGAGTTCAAATACTGAAGTGTATAAGATCTAAAATAGTAAGGAAGACCAGAAACTAACTAATTATCGGGGAAGTATCAATCTAATTAGTTCTGACTGATCATAATTGATACACAATATTATTTTTATAATATTCTTGACACATAAATGAGCTAGCTTTGGGGTTGAGTTATGACCACAAACATTTTCTTAACAGTTATGAAGGGAGGAAAGAAATCCTGTTTATGCATTTGTCTTGTAATAATATGTTTATATACCTTTAAATTGGAACACCCAAGGCCTTTTACTGAATCCATCATCTGCTTGATTTCATGGGTTGTCTAGCTACTCATTGGCTTCTGACTCCTTGATTGTTGCTTTGTTAGGTGCGCATTGAGGCCGCTTTGACCTTGCGTGCGTTAGCTGAGGTTGATCCTACATGTATTGGTGGTTTAATTTCTTACGCAATAACGATGCTTGGAGCAGTGAGAGAAAATATTTCATTTGAAAAGGTAAAGCCAAGATATATATTTGGTGCTCATTTTTCTAGTTTGTCCTGGCTCTATCAGCTTGGTTCATCATGTTGTATCCTGTTCAACATTTTTATCTAATTGTTCCAAACTGCATCTCTTGGTGGAAATAGGTCATGTTTGTCTTGTCAAACTGTTATTATGGACCATAAACAAATCAACTAACCACATAACTAGATGTAAAGACAGTGGTCTCCAATTTTCTTGAAATGGAACTTAGGTTGCATTGTCTCTTTTGCTTAACAATGTACTCTTGATTCACCTATTAATTATTGTGCTTTCGCTTACATCCTGTGCTTCAATTTTTATGACATTGTTTTTATTTGGGATGTTCCTACATGTTTGACACTATTCCATTAGTAGTATTATTTTATGTAAAATTTTACAACTTTCATGTTCAGATTCATTTAACTATTTGAATTTTGTACTTTGACGGTGATATTTTCTCAATCAATCAATCTTTTCAACCATTGCTTTAGTGTTTTCTTCCATCCCTCTAATATAATACGCAAGTCAATTTAGCATTTTAAACTCCTTTTCCATTCAAATACCTTCATATATAATGAAAATGAGGGAATATTTCCACCCAAAAATTTGTTTTCCAAGAAGACCTTGATTCAGAATTCCGCAAGATGTGTTTCTATTGAGTTGGTTTTTCTTCTCTGGCAAACTCACTATGTCCTTTCAGCTTTTTGGCAGGATACTGTTATCTTGTCCTTGTCTTCAAGGATTGACAACACTTTCTTTTGCTGTTGTATATCTTTTTGCAGTATTTTAGCCTTCAGATCTGTAGGCATACCTGTACTTTAGACGTTGGCTATGTCTAACTGGGTTAGTACTTCGAGAAATTACGTCATCGTTCTTCTAATTAATTGATTTAAAGAAGGGTTTCCCCCTGTATGAGAGGTGTAAAAAAACAAAAAAAAAAACCACAGGCTTGAGTAGCGCCTACCCAATCAGCAATACAAGTCAATGTCTTGTGTGCTCCAAAAAATAAACAGAAAGCAAATTATATTTGATCTTGAAAATCATGTTCTCTTTGCCCTCGGTTTAATGATTCATTTTCTGTTTGATTCACAGGGAACTAATCTAAAGTATGAACTGGAGTGTCTAGATGGGCAGGCTGCGGTTTTGGCAGCTTTGGTGTCTATTTCACCAAGCTTACCTCTTGGTTATCCATCTCGGTAATGGCTTCCCCCATTTATGTGTAACCTTTTCTTTCTCCCCAAAAGAATGCATAACTGTCTAAAGTTGCATGCTTGTGATGACTATTGATTAGTTTTAATTATTCATATTTCTTGAGTTTGCAAAATCTCTGCATGTTTTGACTTTGCTTTCTTACTTATTATCATATCTACCTTAGTCTCGTCCTTGTAATATGAGCATCCGATTTATAGGCGGCTCGGAAATTTTGTTTTCCCTTAATTCCTAGAAAGCTTTAAATTCACTTAAAAACTGAGAAGATTAAATATTTGTTCACCTGCTATGCTGATTCTCTATGTGTTGATTCTGATTGGAGCGTTAAATTTGGTTTTTCCTCCATGGCTCTTTCACTTGCTGTTTGTTTAATGTACCTCTCCAATATGAATCTGAAATAGGAATAGGCTAAATGTAGAAATTTTGTTATTTTTCCTATATTATTTCTGCATGGCAGCTAGTTAGGCCTTGTATTTAAAGTTTTGAAGTTCAGACTCCGCTAATTAGTGGAATACTTTGGGATGGAATAGAACTTCTCAGAAGATGTTATTGGAAGCATATCTTTATGAAGTTGGAATAGGCTAGCTGTAGAAATTGTGTTACTTTTCATAGATCATTCTTTCATGAACAACTAGTCAGGCCTTGTTTTTTAAACTTTGAAGTTCGGAATCTCCTTTAATTAGTGGAATATTATGGGATAGTATAGAACATTTCTGAAGATGTTATTGGAAATATATCCTAAACTTTGAAGTTCAGGATCTCGGCTAATTAGTGGAATATTTTAGCAGATCCTGCTAAGCATACTTTTCGGCATCGTGTAGTTGTAGATCGTCGTTTTCAATCTGTATCTGATCCAGCTGTCTTTGAAATTTGAGATACATAGATTTTACTTTGTTCAGGCATGCATATTGATCTGAAAAATCATGGGTAACTGTTTTATCATTTTCATGGTTGTCTCGCGTCACAATGTTAATATGCTATATATTTCCTCTTTGATTATTTTCTTTGCTGCATTTTTCTTTCTGAAATCTATTTTTTCTACGGGTAATCTGTTTCTGTCCTTCTGCTGTTAGGCATCTAAAGTAACATGACTCAAAGATTAAATCTCAAAGCAGATTCTGTAGTTCTTTTCCTTGATTTTGTTATCATCTCTCTTGCTAGAGCTATTATCTCAGCCTCCTTTTCTTTCCAGTCGAAGGCATTTTTTATGGTTGTTAACAGTATCATGTATATTCTTTTATTCATGTCCTCATGCTTTTCTTTATCTTTTTCTTATTTTTATCTTGGGGGACCTTATGCAGTTTGCCTCGATCAGTGGTTGAACTGTCTAAGAAAATGATAATGGATTCAAGTCGGAATCCTATGGCAGCAGCCGTTGAAAAGGAGGCTGGATGGATGCTCTTATCCTCACTGCTTGCATGCATGCCGAAAGAGGTACAGTAAGTGGTTTTGTTGATATAATATCTCCACTTTTGTTTTTCATGGTGCTATTTCATTGGAGATGCAGGAACTTGAGGATCAAGTTTTTGATATTCTTTCTTTATGGGCTTCCGCATTCCATGGAAATCCAGAACGCCATATCAGTGAGACAGAAGATCTCCAATCTAACATAAGGTTAGATATGTTAAATTTATAGAAAATTATTTATTATGATTTGAGGAAAAATTAAATAAGCCTGGTTAGATATGTTAAATTCTATACAATTATGAAATGTTTTATTTGTCGTTTGGTAGGATTTTAGGAAAATTAGATATTGGTAATGACATGGTGACTTTGTCTGTGTACCTACTGTTCAATATCATTTTAGTCAGCCTAGATCACCTACATTTTGGATAAGCCAGTATCACAACTCTAAACCACATAAGATGGATGGATACGATCATTATGAGAAATTTATTGTCATGCTTTGTTGGGACATACCAAACAGCTAAAAGTGTTGTCCCTCTATGTTAATGTTACTTCTTCTTACTCTCTCCTCTATCCCTATCTCTTGCTGCCGACCAAAAAATTACACTTTTTTTGGCGGCGTACAGAAAACCACCTACTCCCTCAGCAACATTTTCTAGTATGATTTAATTGTGAACAACCTATCTCTCCTCTTTCCCCACCTTCACGAATCTTGTGCAGAAGTAGTATTCTCTGCGTTTAGAGTACCTCCACCAAGTCTTGGAACGCGACCATGTCTTAGTGATTCCTTATAAACTTCAGATCCAAAGTATCTCCCCTCTCTTGCACCCAATGTATCTATTGGGCTGTTATCACTCTCTGGGTTTACACTCTGCCCATTTTAGGGAAAACAAGCTTCAACATGTTTTCACCTCACCATTTGTGGTTGCAAAAGTTAATCCTTCTTCCATCCTCATGAATGTATTATGGACGCCGAAGTCTTCACAGTCCTTCATAATGCTCCTCTATAGACCGCACTCAAAACAGTAGTAAGAAATTTCTAATCCTCTAACAGCCATCGATTGTGCCATACTTTTCTGTTACCACTCCATAGAGCCTGCTCCTCAACTCATAACTTCTATAGCTATTTCTCTAGCAAAACTTTGTTGAACACTCTACGGCCTTTCCCTCGTGAAACACCACCTTCTTTTCCGAGATGGGATGACCCTCTTACTCACTGTGTAAACTTTCTGATATAATCTGCAGCATCCATAGGAAATTCGTCTGGGGTCTTTCTAATTTTCTGTTGCACTAGCCCAGTGCCTGCAGTCTGTAACTCCATATAGCCTTCTATGTAGAGCTCGGTTCTCCGCCCCTGAATATCTCTTACAAGACTTGATTGAGAATTATATTGTGAAGAACCTTTCCAAATGATACTATCTATTCCGCCAAAGTATGTAAAGTTGTATAGACTCAATAGGAATGACTCTACCTCATAAAACTCTCAGTTCTACAGAGATCTTCTAAAGGAGATGTCTTACAAAGTTTGTTTCCTTCCGGGCTTCGAGACTTGCCCTTCTCTTGTTTGTGACCAATTAGAACAAGCAGGGAAAGTCTTCTTTCATCGTGTTATCTCTGTACAACATCGAGCCAAAATTGTATCTTCTAATGGTTTCAACCAATGAACAAACAAATAAACTCAGAAGTTCATTTTCCCTATCATGATCCCTTTCTAGTTACTGGTCTAATATGGTAATTGTACATCATAGTGCACCAAATTGATCATCACCATATTTTCTTGTAATCATCTTCCTCCAAACAGCTTCTCCTCCATTGCACATATTCGAAGCCATTCCCCTCAAAGCCCCGTGAAAGGTCTCAGGTCTCTGTATATATCTAGGCCCCCAAGCTCAATAGGTGTTGTCCTATTCCAGTTCACGTGGAAAATTTTCTTTTCGTGCATTTGCATTATCCCATAGGTTACTTCTCATTAGTTTCTCCAGTATGAGAATGCCTGAAAGTGTTGCCTTTATAAAAGTGACTTCCTTTCCCTATTGAGAGGTACCATCTCTTCCACCCCTCTAATCTACTCTTCAAATATTTGCATCCCTGGTTCCTAGAGTTCCACTTCCTTGTATTTCCTCCTAGTGTGAAGACTCAGGTATCTTGTAGGTAATTTACAAATCTTACAACCCTCTCACTGCTGATGCATTGATGTTCACCTCTATGTGATGTTCACTTCCTCATCTTCATCTGGAGCCAGCTGGAGGCCAGACATTTCTCAAGCCAGATCAAAGTCCTGAAACACGCTTGAATCTGTTTCACTTTGGTCACATATGGTCAACATGTAAGTCTCTAAACAACAGATGTGATACACTTCTTCTTACTTGACGAACCCCCTATCTTAAACCTGCAAACTATCCTCCCCAGATGGTTTCCTCGAATAGCGTGCTTAATGCTTTCATCACCATTAAGAACATTATTGAAGATAACAGGCTCTTTGTCTTAAGCCTGCCACTGGCAAAGAACCAAAGTGGAGTGCTATTCACCATATGGAGAACTTAATTTAGGGATATATTAGTAAATTCATCTCCTCGACTTGTCCATCATTTCATTCTATAAAAGGTAGAGCAGGAAATTCCACTTGACATACATAATCCTTTTCGGTGTCCAGCTTGCACCTAACTTCCTGAAGTTTGCTCCTTGATCTGTAATCTACTGACTCATTTGCAATCAGAATAGCGTTTCAAATCTGTCTCCTTCCCACAAATGTATTTTCTGGTGTAGAGATGAGTTTGTCCGTATTGCCTTCAATCTCTTTACAAGTACTTTTGGTGGTAATTTCGCCTAGTAGGCTATTGTCGTTATTCCTAGTGTCCAGCGCTCCCCCTTCTTCAGGACTAAACAATGAATGAGGAGTGAAAGCTCTTCTCAAAAGAGCAAGTATCGTAAAAATACTCCAAACGTTCCCTAACATCTTTCATCACCACCACCCAGCAATGATGGAAAAAGGCAGAACTGAAGCTGTTCACAGGCCGGTGATTTGTCCCTGTATGGTTTCTCTCTGCTTGCTCCACTTTATCCACCTCGAAAGACTAGTCAAGCGCATTCCTCTCATTCTGGCTGATTTTCTGAAATGTGCTGCCTTTAAAGTTGGGTTTCCATTCCTCATTTTCCCTCGTATAGGGATGGTAATGTTGAATAATTCCGTCTTATGAAGTTGTTCCTCCTATTTGCATTGGCGATACAGTGGAAGAATCAACCAAATACTTATTCCGCTGGAAGGTCCACACCGATTGAAAAGAATGTAACTTGAATAGCATCAAAGTAATATGATTTTTGTAAGCAAGTCAGATGAAAGTATGCATGTTTAGGTTTTGTCCAATTTAATGGGTTTTTAGATTATTACTTAGTTTAAGGATGAAATTTTTTTACTTTGACAAATCATTCCACGTCTATTAGTCTTTCCCGTTCTTTCAAGTTACAAATTTGCAAAAGGAAATTCACGAAGATTATACAACTATTCTATTTTACTGAGGGACAAAGGGGAGCCTTGGAGCAATGGTAAAGTTGTCTCTGTGTGACCTAGTCATGGGTTCGAGTTGTCATCAGTGTAGGCTGCCTACATCATATTCCCTGGGGTGCGGCCATTTTCCGGACCTTGCGTGAATGTCGGGCTTCCCTTTTTCTCATTCTATTTTACTGAGGGTCAACATAGGCAAAAAGAGCAAATTTCATCGGATAAGAATCCTCTTGTTTTTAAGAAAAGCAACAAATATAATATCTGCTTTCACAAACATGAATAAATAATAAATAAGTATTCCCTATTTAACCAGTTAAACTTTTGGATGATGCGTTTTACATAATTGAACATGGTATATCCGAGTTGATAAAGGTCTTGAGTTCGACTTTCACATTCACCGATCAACAAGATAGCCCACGTGCTGGTATGATCATTATAATTTCTGTACTTTTCTATCTTTTTTTGTTCCATTGCAGCATTCTGTACTTTATAAGGGTCTTCAAGCAAATGTCTCTAAATATAATCTTGTGCTCTTTGTGTTACAACAACAACAACAACAACAAACCAGTTTGATCCCAACATGTGGAGTCTGGGGAGGGGAGGGTAGTCTGTACGCAGACCTTACCCCTACCTAATGCAGGTAGAGAGGCTGTTTCCAATAGACCCTCGGCTCAGGAAGGGTAGGAAGGGTAAGAAGAAGAAGAAGGAAGCAAGGAAAAAAAATCCAATAATAGCAACACTGAATACAATACCTGAGGCGAACAAAACCACATACCATAATAAAAATCAAAAAATATGAAGGGAAATGCATGCTACTAAGCCTATCATTGAGCACAATAAACTACCTACTAACCCTCTACCTTAATCATCGACCTCCACACCTTTCTATCAAGTGTCGTGTCCTCAGTGAGTTGAAGCAGCGCCATGTCCTGCCTAATCACTTCTCCCCGTACTTCTTAGGCCTACCTCGACCCCTTCTCAAACTCTCCATGGCCAACCTCTCACACCTCCTGACAGGGACATCAATGCTTCTTCTCCTAACATGTTCGAACCATCTCAGCCGTGACTCCCGCATCTTGTCCTCCCCGGAGGCTACTCCCACTCTGTCCCAGATAACTTCATTCTTAATTCTATCTCGCCTGGTACACCCACACATCCATCTCAATATCCTCATCTCTGCTACTCTCATCTTCTGCACATGGGAGTTCTTGACTGGCCAACACTCAGCCCCATACAACATAGCGGGTCGAACTACCACTCGATAAAACTTACCCTTAAGTCCTAACGGCATCTTCTTATCACATAGAACACCGGAAGGGAGCCTCCACTTCCTTGTGCTCTTTGTGTTGCTGTACAATTTTGTTTCCTAAGACTTTTAATGTGGTTTCTGAAGTCTGCGGCTATATATAACTTTGTGAAGCTCTTTTCATTTTATTTGTAGGGTATGGTGTGCTGCAGTGGATGCGTTGACAACATTTATAAAGAGTTTTATCTCTTCTGGTGCTGTGAACAAGGGGATCTTACTTGAACCAGTTCTGTTATACCTTAGTAGGTATAGATACATGTGACTTATGTACGTTTTCTGTGAAAGTCTGGTGGAGCTCTCTTATGTTGCTTATGTTTGTGAAAATTGTTAATACAGGGCTCTGTCATATATAGTGCTGTTGGCAGCCAAAGACCAAATGAGTGTCAAACAGGCAGCGGAGATATTTATCATCAAGACACTAATAGCCTATCAGTCAATTTCAGATCCAACTGCATATCGGAGAGACCATGCCCGTCTTATTCAGATATGTGCAACTCCTTATAGGTGAATGTTTGATCCAGCTCATCAGCTATGACATAGATATGTATTTCCCTGGCAAGAGTCGTTCCTTTTCTTTTTCTGCAAGGGGACCTCTTTTTCTTTTCAATTTTGGAAGAGCGATGTCATTCTTATATTTTCCTTTTCGGGACAGGGAAGCTTCGAAATGTGAGGAAAGTTCATGCTTGAGGATGCTGTTAGACAAAAGAGATGCTTGGCTTGGCCCTTGGAAACCTGGCAGGTAATTAGCACCAAAATCATGGAACTTGTTCCTTTCTTTCTGTGGATTATTTGCAATTTCCAGGGGAGTAACTTTGTTTTTTCAATCACGGACTTGGCTATGGTTAATGATGTGCACATCATTACCAAATGTTGTCTCCTTTTAACTTGGTACTAATAACCCAATATATAAATTAGTCATTTATCTTGTTGATTGTTCATCCAGGGATTTGTTTGAGGATGAACTTCGCTCATTTCAAGGTGGAAAAGATGGTCTAGTACCATGTTTATGGGATAACGAGCTTCCGAGCTTTCCTCAGGTACAGAACTTTCGCTGAAGAGGTTGACTTTCTATGAAAGAAATATAATTTGCTTGACGTCATATAACTTCAGAAGCATGAAGAGGATTCAACCTTTTCCCCTTGTTTGATATCCATTACTAATACATGTTTCTGATCATGAAGCCGGAGACTATAAGCAAAATGTTAGTGAATCAGAAGCTCCTCTGCTTTGGCAACATATTTGCTTCCGAGGTAAGTGAATATGGTTGATGGCTTGGCTTTGTGTTAGAAGTATGTGCAGATATGGAGGCATTGATAGCTTGCAACTTAGTTTGTCATTGTTCCCCTCAGGAGATTGGTGGAATGCTCTCACTCCTCGAAATGGTTGAGCAGTGTCTGAGAGCTGGAAAGAAACAAGCATGGCATGCAACCAGTGTTACAAACATATGTGTGGGCCTGCTATCTGGCTTGAAGGTGATCTAATAATTAAGACTTTTTATGCGCTTGTCCGGAATTTTACATGCCTTACATCTGCTTCCTTGTGCTTGCCTTCATCACAGGCTTTGCTTGCTCTACGTCCTGAACCCTTACCATTGGAAGTACTTAGTCTGGCACAATCCATCTTTCAGGTTTTCACTATCTTTTTGTTGATATTTTAGTGCCCTTGCCTTTCTTTGTCCTTTACAGTCTTTCTTAGCTTTTGGTGTTTACCTTGACAGAGCATTCTGGCTGAGGGTGACATCTGTGCTTCTCAACGCAGAGCATCATCTGAAGGTCTTGGCCTATTAGCCCGACTAGGAAATGATGTGTTCACTGCCAGATTGGTTAGTTCCATTTGAATCTTTTCACAGCATCCTGGTTCTAGGACAGCTTTCTGGGTTGCATCTTGTAGAGTCATGCGACAATTAGTATCATTGAATCTGTAAGAATCTCAACTACCCATGTTCCGTTGTCATTTTAACTGGTACATGTCATTGCAGACAAGAGTGCTCCTTGGTGATATAAATTCAGCGGTAGATTCAAACTATGCTGGTTCAGTTGCTATATCACTTGGTTGCATTCATCGCAGGTAAGCTTGAATGATGCAAACTTAGTGTGTACCTTTATCATTTCACTAAACACATGCATGAATTCCTTTTGTATGACAGTTCTTGTCGCTCTCGACTCTTTCTTACATGAAAATTTCTTCCACAACCTTTGACCAATCTGGCGGTGCTATTATTTAATTTCTTTCTCCCCTTCCCTCCAGTGAAGAGATCTTTGGTATTGGTAATTATGTCGATGTGTTTCAACTTTAAATGCACCAATTTTGCTTGTCCATGAGCAGCTTGTCAAATTGAAGTGCAAAGAAGTATTTAAGGTAAATAAAGGTTTAATCAAAATAGCTGATTGTCCAATCATAATGCATTTTTGGAGCTAACATTTGTAAGCACCGATCAATTAGTGAGGTTTTGAGCTGATACAATAAAAAACAGTTTACTTGTGTCAATGATGGAAGAAATACTTATCGCATGATGTGAGCAAATATTTAGGAAGTACAACAACAATGACCCAGTGAGATCCCACAAGTGAGGTCTGGGGAGGGTAGTGTGTACGCAGAGCTTACCTCTAACCCGATGGGGGTAGAGAGGATGTTTTCGATAGACCCTCGGCTCAAGAAGACGAAAAGATACATCAGTACCATCAACAAAAAAACATAGAAATAGTAACAACATCACAAGAACCAGTAAATAAATAGAAAGCAGAAATAATAATCAGTAAGTAAGGCCCGACACTACGTAACGAAAGAGTAGCGTAAACACACCATTGACCAGCAGTCTAAGACTGAATCCTATCAGCCTAGCCTCACACTGGTAGACTAAATATGATCAACTATGGTCGCCCTCCATAGCTTCCTATCTAGTGCCATGTCCTCGGAGATCTGAAGCCTCGCCATATCCCGCCTGATCACGTCTCCCCAATACCTCTTAAGCCGCCCTCTAACCCCTCGTACCCACCAAGGCCAACCGCTCGCACCTCCTTACGGGGGCATCCGAGCTTCTCCTCTGTACGTGCAACCATCTGAGCCTCGCTTCCCGCATCTTGTCATCAATGGGATCCACGCCCACCTTCTCCCGAATAACTTCATTCCTAATCTTATCCATCCTAGTGTGCCAACATCCTCATTTCTGCTACTTTCATCTTCTGGACATGTGAGTTCTTAACTGGCCAACACTCAGCCCTATACAACATGGTCGGTCTAACCGCCGCTCTATAAAACTTACCTTTGAGTTGGGGTGGCACTTTTTTGTCACACAGGACTCTAGATGCTAACCTCCATTTCATCCACCCCACACCGTACCTATACGGTGTGTGACATCCCCGACGATCTCCTCATCCCCCTGGATAACCGACCCAAGGTACTTGAAACTGCCTCTCTTAGAATGACCTGCGATCCAAGCCTCACGTCCATGCCCGGTTTTATCGGGGTGACACTGAACTTGCACTCAAGAGATTCCGTCTTCGTCCTGCTTAACTTGAAACCCTTAAACTCAAGGGCCTGTCTCCAAACCTCCAGCCTCTCGTTAACACCACTCCGCGTCTCGTCAACCAGAACAATGTCATCAGCGAATAACATACACCAAAGCACCTCTCCTTGAATATGGTGTGTCAGTGCGTCCATCACCATCACCAGAGAAGATAAGAATGGGTTGAGCGCATATCCTTGATGTAACCCCATAACAACCGGAAAATGCTCAGAGTGGCATCCCACTGTCCTAACCCTAGTCTTAGCTCCATCATACATGTCCTTAATCACCCTAATGTAGGCAACCAACACCACCTTTAGCCTCTAGGCATCTCCAAAAGAACCTCTCTAGGAACCTTGTCATACGCTTTCTCCAGATCAATAAACACCTTGTGCAGATCCTTCTTCCTATCCTTGTACTGTTCCACCAACCCCCTAATGAGGTGGATAGCTTCCGTCGTAGAACGACCCGGCATAAACCCGAACTGGTTGTCTGATACCGACACCGTCCTCCTCACTCTCGCGTCTACCACCCTCTCCCAAACTTTCATGGTATGACTCAATAATTTGATACCTCTATAGTTGTGACTCTCGGAATGCCCCAACTCGTGTAGCACAATATCCTGATCCCCTTCTTCATTCAGAAGTTTGTGAAAGTAAGTCTTCCATCTCCGCTTAATCTGGGCCTCTCCCATCAATACTCTATCGTCCTCGTCTTTGACGCACCTCACTTGGTCCAAATCCCGAGCCTTCCTCTCTCGCCTTGGCCCAGCCGGAATAATTTCTTCTCCATGCCTTTGGCCCCTAGTTCCTCGTACGGACGACTAAAAGCCGCAGTCTTAGCCTCCGTGACCGCCATTTTCGCCTCCTTCCTAGCTTTATACCTCTCTGTCCGCACTCATCTCTACCTCGCATGTGCTCCCACTAACTTTAGGTACGCCGCCTTCTTCGCTTCCACTTTACCTTGGACCACTTCATTTCACCACCAGTTGCCTTTGTGCCCGTCAGCGTAACCCTTCGAGACTCCCAACACCTCTCTACACCAAATACTTAGGAAGTAACTTATGTAATTGAATCGATCCACTAAAGTCTTGAATAAATGTGTAGGATCAGATCCCAAAGATAGTAAGTACTTTCTTTCTTATGAAAGAAAGTCTTTCCGAAGATTCTATATAAGTTTATTTATGAAACCGAGATAGTTATCTTTTCTGCACTACGTGGTTTGTCTGAGTATGCTGTTTGAATTGTTGTTTGTTAGTTATCTGCAGTCATTCTGTTAAACCTTCTTGCAGCGCAGGAGGGATTGCATTGTCAAGTTTGGTTCCTGCTACTGTTAATTCTCTTTCTTCTCTGGCTAAAAGTTCAAACACTGCCTTACAAATTTGGTCTTTGCATGGTCTACTGTTGACTGTGGAGGCTGCTGGATTGTCCTATGTTTCTCATGTTCAGGTATCCATATATTCTGAGTATGATGCTTCAGTGTCTCTGAGAGCATCAGTTATCCACATTCTTTGATTATCATGGCTAACATTCGATTTAGTGTCTGTTTTTTTTATCACATTCTTCGGTTGTCATGGCTAACATTTGATTTAGTTGTCTGTTTCTCTTATCACATCTTGTAGAATCTACCCACGCTGACCAACTTTTAGATATTCTTTTCAAATAGAAAGTGTTTGATAAGAAGAGGATGGGTTTAACCATCTTCTGGTTTATCGGAGGTCAGAAGTATGTCTTGAATAGATGATAAATGATAGAAACTCTCGAACTTCAGTCAGCTGTTTATGGCTCTCTCTTGAGCATGTTACTTATCAAGAAACTAATTATCATGTTCAGATAACATATTTGGTTGGATCTAGTGGAAAAAGTCAAGATATTCAGTTGTGAAGAAGAGACCATAGGCTAACAACAAAACGTGCTTTGCTAATAATCCGTTAAGATTTACTTGGCTACCTTCATTCAGAAACGCATCTAATGTTCACTCTACTATTTTATGGATATGTTATCAGAGCATTTGGTGTTTGTGTCATTTTGTGTTTTGTAAGTGGGTGATTGTCCTTCCTTATTGCTCTTCATATTGAAGCCTGATCGCGATAAATTATTGATTAAAAAATTTTCTTGAATCGTTAGGCCTTAAAAGCTTCCCCACCTGATATGTTGCAACTTTTTTTTTTTTGGTTGCCATTTTTATGTTCACATTGCTTCAAGAGGTTACCCTTGTTGAACAAGAAAGGCGATTTATCATTTATTTGTTTGGCACCTCTAGGTTCAAATTCAGCTCTTCGTCTAACTCTAAAGTTTCCTATCATCTTTTACATTCAGGCGACACTTAGCCTTGCCATGGATATTCTGTTGTCAAATGAGATTGGTTCGACTAACCTGCAGCAGGCAGTGGGACGCCTTATAAATGCTATTGTTGCTGTCCTTGGTCCTGAACTTTCTCCTGGCAGTATATTTTTCTCGCGTTGCAAGGTTTGTCACTTCAATCTTTAAGAAGCTTAAATCTGTATTTTTGGTCCATATTAAAAGAAGCCATCATAAGAGGTCCTAGTATAGGAATTGAGATAATGAGACGCAAAAATCTACTAAAAGTTGGAGGTCTAAACAAAACAACCTATTAGCATGAATTGTTTTACCATATTTGAAGGTCTTCAATTTATATTTGACCACAAGGAATTATAAACTGTGTCGTCTTTTCACTGTTCACTATCAATATTATGATATTCAATTATCCGAATAAAGTTATCTAAAAGATATAAATTACTTGCCTGGTGTAATGCATGCAGTGAATAATCTTCTTCACTGGTATTGTGTTTAGCATATACGTCTTCCAATATATTGAGGTGGCTTTTGACTTCAGTATCACCATTCTTTTTTTGCTTACTAGATTTTTCTAACCTTAATTTGTCCAGTTTCAATTTAATCTTGTGTTTTTCTTCAGTCTGTCATTGCAGAGGTCAGCTCCCGGCAAGAGACTGCAACACTTTATGAGTATGGCCACGTGTTGCTCATATATTTGTCCCATTTTTCTATTAACCAAATAAGAAGCAATAGTTTTGAGACCAGTGTGGTTTGGGTCTGGCGAGGACATCAAAGCACTTCATTTGACTCATGCCTGCTTTATCTAGCTTTGTAATATTTACCGTTGAATTTTTTTGTGTTCGGATTTTATCTTATTTTTCTTGTTAATTTGAAGGAATGTCCGATTCACTCAGCAGCTAGTTCTTTTTGCGCCACAAGCTGTGACTGTGCATTACAATGTGCAAACACTCCTCCCAACTCTATCCGCAAGACAGGTAGTGCTTTCTCTCCCTTGGAGAAAGAGGGTGGGGGATCAGAGGACTGGGAGTGATTCCTTTCTTGTTTAATCTTGTGAGTACTGAAACTTCTGAATTTCATTTACAACAGCCAACGCTGCGACGTTTAGCTCTATCCACTCTGAGACATCTCATTGAAAAGGATCCAGTAAGTAATTTGACTCTGACCTATGTGCCATCCTGTGCTTTAGATATTTTGATACCTTAAGAGGCTAGGTTTTGCCAGTTGTCAGGGAAATAGACGGAACAATAGCACTTTCTATGCTTTAAACCTCTTTGTTATATACTATAGAGCTTGCTCGAATACTAATTAGAACGAGCTAATGTTCAAGAATCGAGTTAATTGCTTAAACTCTGATGATACGAGTTCTGTTTAAATATTATATGTTGACCCAGAATATGGCATTATAGGCAATAAAATACTCTTCATATAAACTTGAAAATCCTTAAAGAGCAAAACATCACATCAAATGGGGATCAGATCCTTTTAATCCTAACTAAAGTATATATCCCACGTGAGACACAAAAATCACCACGAGAGCACAAGTGTTCATCGACGGAATCCAGAAGTGGAACTTCACGGCACAGTTCCACTGACACAGGAGTTTGTTTTATTTGCCCTTCTTCCTGTTACTTCCACCAATTCACGTCCCCCGGTTCCAATCTCCTAACCCTTCAATTTTTTCCCTTGGCTTAGAAATGAGGCAACCTTCCCCTTCCCCACCCCTCGGGCTTCTGCCTGCTCCTGTATTCAGAAGAATACATTGAAATCATCTGCCAGGTTATATACTGACAACCTTTTGGATCTTGGTTGAAATCCTGTCGTGCCTGTTTGAGTGGCTTTTCTGAATACTCTGAAATGACTGCAAAACTACAGGGCTGTTTTGTGCAATCAACTCCAGACTTCATCCTTTTGATGACTTCTTTCATTGTTCTTGACATTCAACTGACAGGAAAACTGCTCCCATATGTCTTTCCACTTGGAAAACATAACATGTGAAAATCATACAGCTAAGAACAACCTCCTTAAATGAAAAATGTAATATATACTCTAGAAGAGTTTATGAAGAATAATAAAATGGCAATTTCAGGAGATCTATTTTCAATTCACTCTTATAGTTTCCGAGTTCCGATTTGTCTGCTTTGCACTATATTTTAACAGATGCTTGATGTTGTGCAGGGGTCCATCATGAATGAAAATATCGAAGATACATTATTCCATATGCTGGATGAGGAAACTGATGCTGAGTAAGTTATTATGCCCACACAAACTGGTTTTAACCCTTATCCCTTAATTGTTCTCTAATTTGGTCTCTTTCCGTTTGTTTGGGTTGGCTTTATTAGTTTTAGGTCTAGTGTCTGCCGTTCCTTTTCTTTTTTGGAAATGAGTTAACTATTTAGATTGCGGGAGGCCCAAGGTCCATTTTCTTAACGGTGTGAGATTAATGAAATGCTTCTTTACTTGTACAAGCAAAGTTATGCACTAGAATCATTTGACTAGGGAGGGAAGTAATTTAGGAGAAAACTGCGGTAGGAAGGAAATATGTGGGTATATCATACTTCCTAGTTTATGACACAAGATGAAATAGTTAACATTGTTTTGTATCCTTCCTAAGCATGAAGAACAACATTTTTATTGATTTAGCTCCTTGTATAAAGGTAAATGTACACCCCCACCCCCAGCCCATAAGAAATGTCAAGTTCGGAATATGAGAGGCAACCGTGTAATTTTTGGTGTGATTGAACATTGAGTTCCTTAACTTTTTGGAAAGAAAATTTACAAGTTTAGAAACTACACAAAAAGTAATGTGTCACAATTTCAATTTTTTTTAAATATTTATGAAATTTTTGAGAAAATTGTAGTCAAAGACAAGTAACTGATTTCCCAAGTATTGATAGTATCATATACTCGGACTAAGGGAGTAGCTGGTTGAATTATGCTAGTTTTTAATGCCATGCATCTTCTTTCTTTACCCCCATGGAAAGTGTTTTTCCTTTTTGTTGCTAGCTTTGCCTGTTCGAGTGCTCTGTATTAATCTACCTGAATAGCTTTATATTTGCTTTACTTTTGCTATTTCTTTTCGCTTTAATTATCTTAATGTTTTCCCTCTACCTGTAATTGGATGCTTTCAGATTTGTGTGCTAACTTTTGTGAATTACTTTGAGTTCTTCCAATTTTGCAGGATTGGCAGCTTAGCACGGACCACAGTTATGCGGTTGCTTTATGTATCATGTCCATCACAGCCATCACGATGGCTATCAATTTGCCGCAATATGGTGATTTTATCATCCACATTGCCCACTTATTTTTGTAATCTGGTCAACATCTTCGGGATAAGCTATTCTGAAAATTGAAGGAGTGTAGTCATGAATTGAAAACATTTTACTTTATTTTTAGTTAAACTAGACTGAACAGGATTAAATGATTCTTCGAAACTCCTCTGTGAAATATTTATGATCTTATTCAAGGATTATGCTGCAAGTTAAACCAGTTATCATATGACTGCATGTAATTCACAGCCCAGAGTCTAGCATTTATGCTCTCGGCAATCTTTCTCTTGCCTGTCTAGTATTTTTGTCTTGTGTCACATGGAGCGTGTAGTTTCCTTTCTTGATTTTTATAGTGTTTTATGCCGGTGATGAAGAATGCTTCACTGAAATTGTTTATTGTGTTTAGATTCTTTCGTCATCCTCAAGAGTGATCAGCAGAAGTGACAGTTCACAGAATGATTCTTCAAGTGGTCTGGATGGTGAAACTGGATTTAATTATGGAGCTGACGATGAGAACATGGTGTCTAGCTCCCAAAACCCAACCTTCCAAGGTTATAGAAGCAATCATCCCATTGCCTATCTTCCTAGGAACAAGCACCTCAGATATCGAACAAGAGTTTTTGCTGCAGAGTGAGTAGGCAATTGTGTTCCTGGTGTATCATGACGTTAGCTTATTCTTCACTCTAACCGACTTTGGTTTTATGCTCCCCTCTTTGTTTCCTCTCACTGCAACTCTGTTGTATTCCATTTGTAAGCATTTTCCTCTGACATCATCTTGATCTTCCTTCTTCCCCACAACCCACCCTTCAAACTCGTATAATCAGCCAATGAAGTTTTTATGGACAATTATAAAACAATTATGTAAGGATAATGAAATGGCAAAAACAGCGACAGCAAATCATTAATGCCAAACAAGCAGAGGGAATGAAACAAAAGGAATATGGCAGGCATCTATCTTCTACAATTATGGTGTCCAACATTACTTCACACTATTAAATGCTATTTAGATAGTATTAAGTCTTTACACTCAGTGCCCGTCTGTATGTGTTCTCTTTACTGAAATTCGTTGTACCTTTGTTAAGATTCCACAAATTTTAAATGTTATTTGGCTGTTTCTTGTTATTATCTTAGGCCTTTGTATTTCTCGTCTAGATGGATGTATAACTACTCTATTCTTCCGAAAAAGAAGCACACAGAGGAATGCATTATGCTGCAACTGAATGAGGCTAAAGTCAACAACCCTACCGCAGTTAACTAATCCAGTAAACTTAGCTTGGAAAGCTTTTCTTGATAAGGTCACTTGGTAAGCTTGTAGCAAAGTGATATAGGTGCAATTTGTGCTTACTCCAAATAAGTATTCATCGAAATATCATTTCGGAACTGTTTCTGCTCATTCACTCTTGAGGGTATCAGGATCTAGGATTGGTGTGCTGATGCGATTGCATACCATGTGCTCCAGATCCATAAGCTTATCTGTTCTCCAAATTACGATGAAAACAGAATCCCCTCATAATTCCATTTTACGAGCCGTCCCAATTCATTCTTTTCTTTCTCGTCGCTTCTCATTTTATTATCTTTCACTGTGAGAATCTTTTCCTATATATTAGTGCATGTCTTTTCTCCAAATTGCTTTGTCTTGTCAAAAAAATGGTTCTGCTTGTTGTATAGAAAAAAATTCCACGTGTTAGTCTCTGATATATTGTATCCATCTGAATAATTTTCTCTGGCTTTTAGGTGTTTGAGTCATCTTCCTGCAGCAGTTGGAAAGAATCCAGCCCATTTTGATGTAGCGTTGGCAAGAAAGCAGCCTGCCAGTGGACCAACTTCTGGAGACTGGCTAGTTCTTCAATTGCAAGAACTCGTTTCACTTGCTTATCAGGTGCTGAAATTCGAAATCAACACTTTGTTGCACTAATGCTATTAAAATCAGCTTTAGTGTGCGAAATAAATTAATTCTCTCCCATCACTTCTTACAGATCAGCACAATTCAGTTTGAAAACATGCGGCCAGTTGGTGTGACCCTACTGAGTACTATTATTGACAAGGTACTGCTTCAATGTTCATTCAACTATTCGGTTGGACTTAATCACTTATGGTCATTGAAACGGTATACCATTATCTTTTAGACATCAGCCTATACTTTGACGTTTAATTTGATGATTTGTAAGTCCATATTAGATATTAGACTGCAATCAAGATGCAGTTGGTCTGCCTTTGCATTTGATTTAGCTACTACACCTTGATTTTTACTATTTCAAGATATTAGCTTTCCTCTTATTAGACACAATACACTGAAGTGGGCCATAATTGTCTTAAGGGGATCCGCTCAGTATGCTTGTCCTCTATCCTCGTATAATAGACCTTATCCTAGTGAGCCTTTCATATAACTTAGTTTGTTAACTACTATTGCATTCCAATGACTGTCACACGGAGCTTGGTCGTGTGATCATAAGGTCATTGAGCTTGCCAACCAGTCTCCAATAATGACCCTTTCCTGGAGACAGTCTTAACATTCGGGTCAATTGGAATATCAATGAGTTTTCAATTAATATGCCAGGCTCTTCCCATATGTCTTTGTGAAATGAAAAGTCCACTGCTACATTGTGTCACCACAATGGAGGAGGCTAGGAAGTATTTTATCTTTTGTTTGAAAGTGATTAAGGAAATGCTGCTTTAGAGTAATAACGCATTCTTGATAATCACCTGTTATAACAATGTCATCAACCTAAATAACTATGATTATGCATTTGCCATCGTGAGAATGTTAAAAATCACAGAGCGAACTATTCTTCTGTACGTGCCGTTATGCGAAAGGACTAATGCATATTATTCTTTGCATATTTTTACATCTTTGGTTATTGATGCTCATTTTAGTCCCACGTATAATTGGCGTCAAGATTATTATGGCCTTTCTTACATTGTCTTTGTTGAATTTATTTTTTAGTTTATCATGCTTATCATGTGTTGTCAATGCTATTACTATAAATTTCAGTTTGGAACATTGGACCCTGAGCTTCCTGGACACCTTCTACTGGAACAGTATCAGGTAAGTCCTTGGATCATTCTTTCAGTTTATTCTATTAAGCAGCTTGTATACTTCCTAAATGTCTTGAATAATCCCAGTTTAAAGGCATAATCCAAATTGATGCAAAATCCTTACTGATATTAGCTCAACTAAGCTAGTTATGTTACTTCTTTTCAGGCCCAATTGGTTTCTGCAGTTCGAACTGCACTGGACTCATCCTCCGGCCCTGTCCTATTGGAAGCAGGCTTGCAGCTGGCCACAAAGGTTATAGAATGTTTCCATGCATCTAGTAGTTTAAATTGATTGCTCTAAGCTTTAAACGGAATCACGTGTGGAAATTGCAGATATTGACATGTAAAATTGTTAGTCGGGATCAACTTGCCGTAAAGCGAATATTTTCATTGATTTCACGGCCTCTAAATGAATTCAATGACCTTTACTATCCGTCCTTTGCAGAATGGGTCTCATGCAAGGTTGGTTGCTTCCTGTCCAGATTATTTAAAGAAAAATTAGGATAGGCATATTTCCTTACTCTGTTTTCTCCTATCTAAGCTATTTCTCAATGTTGTCTTTCCAGATCAAAGTGAGACTCCTTACAGCACATGCATCTCTGAAATGTTACACCTTTGCGTTCTTGAAAAATCAACAGAAGGAGATTTCTGATGAATATTTAGCTTTACTGCCTCTTTTCTCAGAGAGTTCAAAAATTCTTGGAATTTACTGGCTCTGTCTTCTGAAGGACTACAGCTATATCAGGACTCAGTCATTTCCTAAAGAAAATGTGAGCTCATAGTTTGATACATGTTTCTCTCTTTAATAGCTATAGCTTCTTTCACTTCTAAGGGAATGGAACACTAAGTAGTTGTTGCACTCTCTCTGCTAATTCTGGCAATTTTTTCCATGTTCCAATATGCGCTACATGCAGTGGAAACCATTTCTTGATGGAATTCAGTCAACACTAGTTTCAACTAAATTGCTAGCATGTCTGGAAGAAGCTTGGCCCCTGATCCTGCAAGCCGTGGCATTGGATGCGGTTCCTTTGAACACATATATAGAACGATCCTCAGAAACTGAAAATCAATCTATTACGGACTTAATTTCAGGGTACAGCATGGTTGAGTTAGGTTCAGAAGAGTTTCGATTTTTGTGGGGATTTGCTCTTCTTCTTCTATTTCAGGGGCAAGATTCGGTTCTTGGTGAATCTAGGCTACCTATTGGTTCTGTCAATGCCATATTATGTGGTGGCGGTGTTGGTGAAGAAGTAAAGTCGATTTCTTTGAAGTTGTGTGAAGTTGTTTTGCCTGTGTTTCAAGTCCTGTCAGCGGAGAGATATTTTAGTGTAGGATTTCTCACTGTGGTTTCCTGTCAAGAACTGCTGCAGGTACTTTCAGTTTCTTGTTCTTCCTGCTAAGTCACTCCAAAGTAATTTGGTTGTCTGTTCTGTATTTGCATTATGGATATCATAACCCTTTATTTTTTTCTTGGGTGTGCATTTTAAGGTTCTCCAGAGTCCAGACATATCATTATAGGCAATCAACTATGCAGAACCTCACAGAGATTGTAATTATTGTCACTGAAAAATTGGTTTCTTCTTTGGAGAATACCCATGTTGTGGTTCTTCATTTTTTCACATTCCAATTTTGAGCCTTAATTATCATCAAACAAATGGCTTTTGGCATGCTTGTCATATATGTTTTTTCTTTTTTCTTCTTCGCATGGGCCTCTGACAATTTTTCCATATAAAGATCTCTAATGAAGTTAATGTGAACTCCTGTAATTGAATCTTGAAATTTTCTTACGTGTGGCTTTCTGCAAATTGCTTTTATTGATACTTTGGCATCTGACATGATGAAATGACCACTTTAAGATACTGAATGCTGGCTTTATCAAAAAAAAATACCCAACGCAGGTTAAAGCCCATCGCCGAGTCATACTTAGTTATGGAACCACCAGAGCTTTACCTGTTCTAAACAAAAAGGAAAAGAAAATGGAGCCACCAGAACTCTCATTTGGAGTTCCTATTACCCATCATTATGAAGCTAGAAAGTATGCATTACTGTTGATTATTGTATCTGAGCATGTCATAACTTTGTCCAGAAAGCCAAAAGTTCTCTTGGTAATGTCCCAGTTATGACGTTAGAGGTTGAGGACACAGTTTCTTTGCTGAGATCGAGTCCCTTCTTTCCAAATTCATAGGACTGGCCGTTCAAGAGTGCTATTTACTGCGTTGACACTGAGTAAATAGGCGTATGTTTTAAACTTCTAGTTGGTTAGTCTTTCCCGTTAAAACTTTTAGGAAGTAAGGAGAAAGTATTAACATATTAACTTTTTCCGATTTCTACCCTAGTTGCTTGTCAAGCTTTCTAGTATGCGAATATCCTCCTTCATTTCCTTCTTCTAGTCCTTTTCTGATGCAGTTTTTGAGAGTTGGGGGTGCAGGGAGGTGCTAACTGAATTTTTTAGTGAAATAGGAAAAAGGAAATTAACGGATTTACTTTTTGGTTTCTACACTAGTTGCCCAGGAGATGGCATAGTGCTGATTGACGAGACGCGAGGCGGGTTAATACTAAGCTGGAGGTTTGGAGACAGACTTTGTAGTCTAAAGGTTTCAAGTTGAGTATGACGAAAACAAAATACTTGGAGTGCAAGTTCAGTGATGTACACATGAAGCCGAAGTGGAAGTGAAACTTGATACACAGGTCATCACCAAGAGAGATAGTTTCAAATATCTTGAGTCTGGAATCGAGGCAACGGGGAGATTGACAAGGATGTTACACATTGTATTGGAGTGGGGTGGTTGAAATGGAGGCTTGCTTCTGGTGTTTTGTGTGATAAAAATGTTCCACCAAGTCTTAAGGGTAAGTTCTACAGAGTGGTGGTTAGACCAGTCATGTTATATGGGGCCGAATGTTGGCTAGTCAAGAAATCTCATGTCCAGAAGATGAAAGTAGTAGAAATAAGGATGTTGTGATGGATGTGTGGGCATATTAGGAGAGCTAGGATTAGGAATGAAGTTATTAGGGACAAGTTGAGAGTGCTACCTGTAGAGGACAAGTTGTGGGAATCGAGGTTGAGATGGTACGGATATGTGAAGAGGAGAGACATAGATTGCCCGGTTAGGAGGTGTGAGAGGTTGACCATGGGGTCTGAGGAAGGGTAGAGGTAGGCCGAAGAAGTAATAGGGAGAGGTGAGGTGTGAGAGGTTGACCATGAGGTCTGAGGAAGGGTAGAGGTAGGCCGAAGAAGTAATGGGGAGAGGTAATTAGGCAGGACATGACATTGCTTCAGTTTACCGAGGACATGACCCTTGATAGGAAGATGTAGAGGTCGAGTATTAGGGTTGCGGGTTGACAGGTAGTTGAGATTTTCTCCTAGTCTTACCGGTAGTATTAGTAGTATTCTTGTATTTTCTTATTCTTAGATCTTTATTATTACTTGTTGCGTCGTCGCTTCCGTTATCTTATTACCTTGTTGTTGCTATGGTGTGTTGCTTCTTTTTCATTGTTCCTTAAGCGGTACACATTACCCCCTCCATACCCCACTTGTGGGATGACACGGGGTTTATTATTGTTATTGCTGTACACTAGTTGCCCCGGAGGTTTCTTCTAGGATGTCAATGTCCTCCTTCATTTCTTTTTTCTTGTCTTATTTCAATGCATTTTTTGCGAGGAGGTGCAGTAAGTTTTCAGTTAGATATTTTCATTTGACGTGCCTCTCGTGAAGTCTAATCAAAGTAATTATCGAAATGGATGCAGGTTTGCTTTTTCTCCATTTTTGTTGAAGATACATGGGACAATCTTGCAATCTCTATTTTATCACAGGTGACATCCCATTTCATGTCATGATCATGCTATTACTTTCAGGATGTAGCTAATGAAGGGTCCTTATTACACGTCAAGGTCCTTTACATTGAAATGCAAGATGGCTTACCAATCTTAAGTGAACTTGATATGAACCCTGGTTCTATGTATGTTGTTGTAAACTTTGCCTTATGATTTCCTTTTATGCACGACCGTTTATTGTCATATAATATCTTTGTGTAACCTAAAGGACCTGATACTAGTAAGTTCGTTATGGCCTAATTTCAATGTATTTTCTTATAGTTATGCAGGCACATATTTGAATTTCTTATCTATATGTGCATAACAACAGCCCCATAAAGGATCTGTCTTTGAACTTCTTGTTTCTTTTTCGTTGGTTTGGTAGATTGTGCGGAACTGCCCCACAGATTTCCTGAAGTCGGAAAGTTTTGTGTATTTAGTATCAGAACTTTATTTGGCGCTTCTTTTTAAATCCTTCACTAGGTACCGCTTCTTTTCAGTGATGTCAAATTACCATATCCATGAAACAGAAACAAAAAGTAATTTTGAACTAACTTGCGTTGTCTTTGTCAGTGCAACGTCTCAATACCATTCAAGTCAGGAGGATATTGTTTCTGTCTTACTTACCACAGCACCGACACTTTTAAAACGTTATGAGCCAAAGGTGGGTGTCATGTCTTACAGACAGTTCCTTTTTGTCTCTAGTTAATATTTTAATGATCTACTGCTTCCATTGCATACCAATTTTTCATCTGACGAGAATTGATCAATTCTCTTTTTACGATTTTCATGCAGATGGGTTTGAAATCAATTTTGGCTTTTCTTTTGGTTGGTTATAAGTGCATTCAAAGGGCTTCAACTGAATTTTCTCTCTCAAGAATTCATGATTTTCTCCAGTGTCTAACTTCTTTAATGAAATCGTATGTTACTGGTAAGCAATTCTCATAACGAACATTCATGTCCTTGTTCTTTTGATTATTAGGTTGTAAAAGAAAGCTTTTGAGCTTGGATTTCTTTAGAATTTTGTTCAGTCTAGTAATCATAATTAACTCATTCCCCAATGTATGGAGTGAGGAGTCTGTTTATTTCATGTTTGTGTTTCATTTGCGCATGTAAAAATCAGACAAATATTTCATGATTCCAAAGTAGCGGGCGTCAGCTACACGAATCCTCTATATCCATTTCACTCTATTCGGGTTCATTTCAATCCAGCAGTAAATAATTTGTCTGTTAATGCAAAATAGGGGTTCTCGAAACTAGAGCTTTTTCAAATCTTGCACTTACCCTACAGAGGGAGATACGTCTGTAAGAGTATAATAGATTCTTGAAAAATAACGGACTTAATGTAAGTGTAACACAACTACCTTTTAATCTCAATTAGGGTGCTGTCTACATATGTCCTTTGCTTTTACGTCTCTAAGAGAATAAAAGATTCTTGACAAATACCTGACTTAATGCAAGTGTAACAACTAATTCGGAATCTCAATTAGTTGGTGTTGTCGATATAGATCCTTTGCTTCCATTGTGTTTTCTGGTCCTGCTTGTCTTTCAAATCTGTCTGCAAATTATTCTAAAGTTAGACATTTCTGTGGATGTGGCAAGTGATATGAAGAACTTTGTGGTCAGAGAGTTCACTTAGTTAGATGTGAGCTTGTATTTCCTTTTGTGGAATATATTTATGGTTTTTCTGAAAGAATCTGACAAACCTTGACCTGAAGTATTAAGAGGCACGGTTGCAATGCATTTAACACCTGACGTTCTAACGTTCTAGGGGAATTGTATGGTTTTCCATTGATTTCTGAAGAACCCTTTAATCACAACAGTTAGGAGGATCAAGTTTTGCAACTGTTTTATGTGCATTGCCCTGCATGTATTTGTAGAGTGTGTCGACACCATGCATAAAAGAGAGCATCTCTGAGAATATTGTGTATATTCTAAGAGGAGATACTTTTATCAAAGTTCCACTGAGACCTGCAAGCTATGTTGCTCGGAGTCGGGCGTGGGTATCCGATAAAGTTATTGAACTAAAACTAATAAAATTTAATTCTTTATAAACGCCCAATATTTTATTTATAAGATATTCTCAGGTAATAGTAAAGCATTCTCATACTATATATATATATATATATATATATATATATCAAACTAAATACCCAATCAATCTATACTTCTCGGTCACAGATGTAGTCAAAGCACACAAGGTAAGTTGACCAAATCTGGTGTGGATCCCGCACCCACACCTGCGGCAGGGATTTTGAAGAGTCCGCACAACACAGCCTGCAAGCTCTCTTATTTGGGCCTTGGTCATACTTCTCTTTGGTTTCCACTGCCAGTAGAATTATCAATGATCTTTCACACTATTTGATACTTTATACACAAGAAATGCAGTATTTTGTGTTTTGGACCCAAATAGTGATTCTTGGGAACAACATCTACATTTCAGCCCCAACCAAGTTGGGGCAAGTGATTCTTGGAAACATGAAGAAAAATGTATTCTTGATCCATATGGTGAGCTCCAGGTTCAATTCCATAATCTAGAGAAAGTGCAGTGTGTCCATTTATTAATTTCCAATCTTAAATTGTCCACAGTAACATATTTATTTTACTTGACTGATGGTTATTTGCTCTAACTACAGATATATCTGAACTTGGAAATGATAGCATTGGGCATTGAGGACAATAGCAAGAACTTGTCTGACTGCGAGTGTTATTCTTGCTGAGAACTGCACTAAAGGAATTCATCAGCTTGAGAAGAATAAGAGCTCCCACTTACATAAGCTGCTGCTGCTGAAGCTTGCTCTGTCTCTTGAACAGACTACTTCATTTACTAAATTAGCATTTGAAATTCAACTTCTCGAAGAAAACGAAGGATGTAAACCAATATTATATGCCATGATATGCCACACAACTCGATGCTTCAGGAGTGCTCTTACTAATTCTGACATTCAAGTAAGCAATTTTTATTGCAAATGATGATTTTATTAACTGGTTAGCGAACATAATTTTTCAACTGCAGGTCCAAGCAATTGGGTTGCAAATATTGAAAGGCATGCTAACAAGACAAAGCAATTCAGAGTTTAACTCATTCCTTGTGTTCTTTGTTGGGGAACTTGTTGAAGACCTTGGATCTGTAATCCAGAACCTTTTTAAGGTAGCCAAAGTGTTCAGTTTTGCTTATTTCCCACTTGTACGAGTTCCATTCTTGTTGTTGGCGTCAGGGGCTGGGGGGAGCTGGTGACTTGAATTTCACACAGTTACAGAACCTGATGTTTTTCTCGTGATGGCAGAGACCTATGAACAGGGAAGTGGTGGCTATTGCTGGGGAGTGTTTGAAAATTTTGATGCTTCTTCAGACACTCTCAAGAACTAATGAGTGTCAGAAATGCCTAATGAATCTGTTTTTGGAAGCTGTTCTCCTTTTTACAACATCAGAGAATTCTTCTCAGGTTTTATCATATATGAAGCTTATGTTTTGCTTCATCTGCCTTCACAGTCTGATTGATCTTGTTTACATTGTAGGAAGCACGTGATTTGAAGATCACAGCTATAAAATTAGTTGCACAACTGGCTCAACTCCCTGGCTCATCTGCTTATATCAAGGAGGTCTTACTGACAATGCCCATTACAAGAAGACAACAACTGCAGGTGATAACTTTATTAAAAATAGGAGAAATACACACTCTTTCTTGATGCTCTCTAATTCCTATGTTTTAGTGGTATTAACCTTTTTATTTGCTATTCTTTTGCAAGATCTCTTCTTTTTTGGTAGTGTTACTACATAACGGATACATCTCCTCAATTAAATGTTATAATATTTCAAATGTTTTTTGTGGACAAATCCCCCCATCATGCTTTAAATTGGTTGTGTCAAATACATATGAAACTTGAAAATTTTGAAATTTAGAAAGAATTCAGCTATATCTGAAAGTGCGTATGATGTTTCAAAACGGAAGTGCGACCCATAGATTTTCAAAGAGGTGCTTATGTAGTAATGCAGCCCTTTCCCTTCTTTTGAGATTTTGACTGCTTAGGAAATCAGGCATTAATAGTTTGAGCTGTGAGTTTTTCTGCTTTCTCTAATGTTAGAAGTCTGGCAGTTAACTATGGTTCGGAAGGGCATGTGTTAAGTGGTTCAGCATCAGTAAGAGTTTTGGTTAACAGAAACCAAAAAGAGATTCTCAGTCTATTGAATGTTATGCTTACAGGATATAATACGTGCTTCTGTGATGCAAGACCAGAACCAAATACAAGTCAATTCCACAGGACCATCTTTAAGTATCAAATTGCCTGCAAAAATAGAGGAAAGTAGAGAAGAGGAAACTACTGTTTCAGCTGCTTGTAGAGAAGAGGTTGAGGACAAGTCTGATGAAGAGGATGACGATGATTGGGATACTTTTCAGTCTTTTCCTTCTACTAATGAAGACGGCCCAACTAAAACCGGCTTTCAGGATTCTCACTCAATTGAGAGCACAAATTCAGATGGTGGCCTCAAGGGAGAGACTATTTCAGCACCTCAGCATGAGGTAGAAGAAACTACTGTTTCAATTTCAGATGGTGGCGTTAAGGGAAATTCAATGTCTATACCTCAGAATGAGGTAGAAGAAATGACTGCTGAAAATCCAATTGCTAGTGACAATAACACTCTGTCAGTCGATGCCGATAGCAACAACCAGACACAGGAGCTTACTGGTTCCCAAGATGGCTTCCATGACGGGGTGTTATCTGATACTCAACACATGGAGAAGGATATAACAGCATTAAGCCACGATGATGTGCTCTTGCCTGAACGTCAGTCTGAGGTAGGAGAATGCCCTGAAACATGTGAAAACCTGGAGGGCCAAAAGAGAACAGTTAGCAATTTGTCTTCTGAACTCGGGGAACATGCTGAAGTTGTAAAAGCACATGATTCCTCTTATGAGGATCGTCAGAGAAGTACACCTGAATCTAGTGAAACAAATGAAGGTGCTTTGCCTGATCTTCATCCTGCTGAAATGGAAAAGGAGTGTAGCATGTCACTTGATGATTGTCATGAGGAGGACGTAAAAGAGCAAACTACACCCAATGATCACCACGAGGAGAAGGTTGTGAAGGACATAACCACAGTCAAGGATCACCATGAGGAGAAGGTTGTGAAGGACATAACCACAGTCAAGGATCACCACGAGGAGAGGAAAGCAGAAAAAGAAACCAACGTTGTAATATAGATTTGTCTGAGCTGTCTCCTAAAAATGTAGGAGGTAAAACACAAGTCAGCCTTGACGAAAAGTGATTAGCACATCCTATTGCCTCCATAAGTCTGTATATTGAAGTTAAAATACAGGGGCACCAAAATTAGGAAAGGTCACTATAATAGGTTTATGTATGGTCAGTATTATTTTTTGACGTGCTTGGCAGGTTCTATTGAAGTTTTAAGTTCTGTTTTTGTAATGCGTGAGGTTAAGGTTCTTTCATTACAAAGATATTATTTTCCAGGAATGTACTTAACAATGATATCTTTTGTGTATGAGGTAATGATTTTGCTAAATATTGATAGAAATGCAGCTTAAGCTTAGAGCGCAGGGCATACCCTCGTTTGATATAAGCCATTTTTTGAACGTAGGTTGTGAATTGTGATAACACAAGTCAATTATCTCTTGTATATTTAAGGTAACTTTTTAACTTATCATCATAATATCACCAAATCTCTTGTATAACTTTAGACTCAAATAAGCCCTTGAACCATAAAATGAGTAAATAGCCATGACTTTTCCGTTTGACTTTGAAAAAATAGAAGAAGACTACAATATGCTTGAAGTTTGGGGGTGATGAACTCCTTTACCCATTATTTGCTTAAGAGATCTAATAAAAACTCAAATTCTTCAGAGGTCCTAACTCTCTTTTGCAAGTAATGAGCCTTTAAGCGTTAAAAGCTTTAATTGGTACTTGTTCAATAATTAGGTGCGAGAGTTTTCTAAAATTATGCCATACATTAACTATATAATATCGTAATTTTGCACGTTAAACAGAACGCTCCTTCCACTTATTCTCAGTCTTCATGCCTGTTTCTTCGACAATTTTTATGTGTTGCTTCCCATCTCCCTGTTAAACAACAATGAACTCCAAAAATACATCTCGAAACACGGCAAAACTGAATCCCTAGCTCTGCCTAAAATTATATTAATTGATGCCAATTTGGGTTTGTTTTCTTGCTTTCTGTCTGCTAAATCCTAAATATGTTATTTCTTTCTTTCTCCTGTTTTTAGCTTTAGCTTCTGGGTTAATTTCAAAAGAATTTTATTTTTATTCCAATTTGTAAGTGGCCTCTTCTGAGTTATGGTTAGTTTTATTCCATTTAGTTTTCAAATTCCATTGATTATTTTTTTACTGGATTTTTTCATGCATGTCAATTGTTTCTTTTCGTTTGTGTTGTATGTTGCTTAGGAATAAATAGGTAGGTGCATGTTTTTGATTTTGATCGGATAAAATAGTATGGTGTAGGGTGGATGGGTTCTTTGGAATGCCTATAGAGCGTGAAATGCTATACAAAATTTAAGCAAAATACAAAATCTATTTAGGAACAAAAAAATCAAAGCACTATTTACTTTTCATATTCCATTGGTTATTTTCTTACTGGATTTTTTCATGCATGTCAATTGTTTCTTCTCGTTTGTGTTGTATGTTGCTTAGGAATAGATGGGTAGGTGCATGTTTCTGATTTTGATCGGATAAAATAGTATGTTGTAGGGTGAATGGGTTCTTTGGAATGCCTATGGAGGGTGAAATGCTATACAAAATCTATTTAGGAATAAAAAAATCAAAACACCTACATCATTGGGTACCCTCTGTTCTCTTTGTACCGCAAGTTTGAGCAATAATTCTTTGACAGGATAATGTCTCAGTTGCATGTCTCTTGCTGATTTCTTTGTCAGTTGTAATTTCGCCTTTGTCCCGTTTATGTGGTTGCACTTTTGTATATTTGAGAAAAGATGAACTATAAGTATTAATCTATTTCTTTTCTTACTATGTTAACTGTGTGTACTACTAATTACCGTACATAGTAGACTTAAGGGAAGCACTTCTATCTACCACCTTTTTGTTGTTCAGTTTGATTAACTTATCATCTAAATGTCTTGTTTCTGGAGAGATTTTAGTCGCGTGAATGAAGATAAGAAAAAAGTTTAAGAATTTTCACAAATTATGTTGTTAGACGTGTCGTGCTACTTTTTTCCTTTTCTTAAAATATTAAAATGTATGAAGTACACGATATGGAAGTGTTGGTTTACTAAATAGGAATTGATTCTAACACTAGTTATTTTTCTTGATCTTGGCAGCCAAATCACTCTCATGTTTTTGTTCTTATTAGGCAATTGTTATGATCTATCTTTTCTATTACTTGAATTACTTATGGTAAATATAAATTTATCAACTTTTCTCTTCAGTTTGTGACTTTTTAAGTAGTAAGTACAATAATTGTTTCTTATTGTTTTGTATCAAGCCTTCAATACTAAAATTTTTTATGGTATAGAGGTTGATGGCTAACACTTAAAGGAAAGCCTTTTGTTTAGCTGCTTAGGTCTCTTTTTAAATTTAGTGCATTATCCCACTGTTTTTTTTTTTTTTTTTTTTCTTTTGAGNACTGAAAGCTATGTTCATAATCTGATGTCTTTGAGAAACTTAGATTTTTGTATTGTTTTATCCAGGTTAACCTGCATGGAAAACATGTTCTTTCATGGAAGAATGACCATAGTGAATAATTAACTTTTATAAGCAGTAAGGTACATTTTTCTAGCTAATTGTGCTGAAGCAATTCTTCTGGTTTACATACTTTTGTCGTTCTTCCCAATTTGATTTATGGGAGAAAGGTTTATACGATTCATGATTCCCGCTATTGCAATGAGAACTGCTTTAAGTTTATGTTGAACCAGGCTATTTTTGCGTTTTTTTTAAATTTTTTAGTGATCATCTTGTTATCAGACCACCCTTTTCAGACCATGGGATTTTCTTGATGTTAATATTTTGTCTTTGCTATTGCTTTTATTGTAGATCATCATGGGTTTAGCTTGGTATACTGTGATTTAGTTCTAATGTGTGCTTTTCCTTGTATTTTTGTGATTCAAGATGAAACATGTGTTGTCATTTGCAGCTCTTGAACTCCATATTTTATTTAATCTTTTGATTAGTGAAACCACCAACATGAGCTTGAACAATCTGACTATTTTTATTTTTCTAGCAAGCTAAAGCATGTACCGGTACAACTTTGTTTTGCAAATACATCTACATGTATGATGTACTTTACGTTAATATTAAATACATTATGTCAATATTTAGCTTTGTGATACTGCTTTATTTTATTTGTTCATAGTCTAACTAAACAATAAAGCTATCGCGTGCACAATAATTTCGCACAAATACGAGTGCCTTTGCACGGGCACGAGCATCTAGTACAATAGAAGAAAAGCTAAAACTTATATTGTGGTAATGTTGGCAATAGAATACTGAAATGGGTAGAAATGGCTTGAGATAGCCACTTTTTAACATGGTATTTAGTTTTTATCCAGTATTTTTAATGCTGAGCAAAAATAGCCACTACTCTATTAAAATTAATACAAAAAGATGTTACCCTTTCTTCATGAGTACTGTGTAAATATTAAGGACATGGTGTCCTTAACTATTACACTATACACATGAAGTTAAGGACGCGTGTCCTTGACATTTATGCTGCACATATGAAGTTAAGGACATGTTGTCCTAAAGTTTAACAACGGAAGGTGCAAATACAGGACACTTTGTCCTTAATATTTACACATCATTCATGAAGTTAAGAACACCATGTCTTTAGTATTTACACAACACTCATAAAGTTAAGGACATTATGTCCTTAACATTTACATTGCACACATGAAGTTAAGGACACCATGTCCTTAATATTTACACAACACTCATAAAGTTAAGGACATTATGTCCTTAACATTTACATTGCACACATGAAGTTAAGGACACCATGTCCTTAACATTTAAAGTGCACACATGAAGTTAAGGACATGAGGTCCTAAAGTTTAACAACATAAGGTGGAAATACAAGTTAAGGAAATTATGTCCGTAACATTCACACTGTACACCTGAAGTTAAGGACGCCATGTCCTTAACATTTACACTGCACATATGAGTTAAGGACACGATGCCCTAAAGTTTAACAACAGAAGGTGTAAATACAAGACACTTTGTCCTTAATATTTACACAGTATTCATGAAGTTAAGGACATCATGTCCTTAATAGTTACACATCACCCATGTGTAGCATAGGAGTATTTTCGTCCGAGCAGGTAAAAATTTATTACGGATTGGCTAAAGAATAAACATATTTTAAACAGTTGCTAAAGAGTAAAGACATCTCTAATTAGTGACTAACTATGTACTTCCCCCTTTAATGACGAGATCATTCTAATAAGAAAAAAATACTAGAAGTCAACAAAAAGATTCAAAGCACAAAACTTCATATTGGCTCCAAAGTTTCACACATTAAGTTTATAAATTACGGAAAAGGTCTAGATATGCCAGTAAACTATATGAAATTGAACATAGTTGTCCGTCGTTAAAATGTTGACTCAGTCCTGCCTTTGCAATGCATAAGTTGGGTCACATATGCCTTTTTTTTAACAGACCTCACTAATAAAATATTTAGCACCAGATTTTGACGTGTCATAATATGGTGCATTCCATCTATACCCTGATTTTAAATAATAAACAACCTGACCCATCACTCTTATTTTATTAAACCAATCTGGCCCGGTATTCTCTTTTAATAAATTTCAATCTTATTTTATTTACCCACTCTCATCTCGCTTTCTTCTCCCAATTTCTCCTCTCACCATAGCTGCTCCATTAGAGTTTTTTCCCCATCATTGACCCAATTTCAGAATTACTTAAGGGCTTAGCCTTTAAGTTCCAACAACCTTGGTCCTTTATTTTTTTTACTTCGTTCATGAAATGTCGCAAATATCGAGCTTTTCTAATTGACGTGCAAGGAATTGTCGATGTAGAAATGTTGCGCTCGATATCACTTCATGGACTCCTGAAAATTCTGGGAGACGTTTCTTTAGGTGTTATAAACCTGATGTAAGTTATTGTTTTCTTTAAATTTTCAGATTTCTGTTTATAGGATTTTTTGTTTTTGAATTATAATCAAATTTAGTTGTTATGTTGCAGCCAATATCATGCGGCTATTGGGAATGTGATGATGGCGAATTTCATCCAAGAGTACTGTTGTCATCAACAAATTGAAAAGTAAAAAGTATACTTTTATTGGTAAAGGTGATTACTTGAAGAAAAAAACTGATATTTTTGAGAGAAACACCATGTATTTGAAAGAAAAAGTTATTTTTGTTCACCTTGAAACTAAATCATTGAGGGATATTCTACCAATTAGCTTCTACCAATTAGCTTCAATATGTCTCACACAAAAACAGTGGTGAGCATTAGGAAGTCCATTCTTTACAACATCAACCATTAAGTAAACCCTTGACGAAATAAACATAAATGTGAGAAAGAAAACTTAACAGAGTAGAAAAAAAACAAATAAAAGATTAAAGTAATTTCTTTTGCATATCTGAGATGAAAGTTACTCCATGACCATCATTGAGCTCCACAGGAAGTTTCAGTAGCTCAATAAATCATCCCCAAGTTCTAGCACTTTCCTTACCACAACCCATGCAAGTGGGTAAAAATGATTCATGTTATCTTGACCAATAGCCACTAGCAATTTGCCCTTATACCCCCCTCCCCTCCCCCCCCCCTTAAGTAAAGTATCATCCAGCCCAATAAGTAGTCTCAAGCCATCTTCAGTGTGGTAGAATAGTTATGTGAATGTATGTAATTAGTCCTAGTCCCTTATTTAAGAAGAGTAGGTTATGTGTTATGTATACATATAAATAGGGCTTCATATAACATAGAATATTAATCAATAATATTTTTTCTCGTGCTTTCTCATATGGTATCAGAGCCAGGCCCATCCCAATTATTGTTACCGATGTTAGGACCATATTTATGTTGTCCATGCTCCAGTTTGCAGGCTTGGGCGTGGGGGGGGAGGGGTATTGAGTTGTCACACATCGGAGGGATTTGAGATCCTTGGTCTCCTTATATGGTCTTGGAGAAACCTCACCTTATAAGCTAGCTTTTGGGGTTGAGTTAGGCCCAAGGTTCATTTATCACCGAGTCCAGTGCCACCACCTAGTCCAGTTCCACCAACTATAGCTCCAGTGCCACCACCTAGTCCAGTGCCACCAACTATAGCTCTAGTGCTACCACCTAGTCCAGTTCAACCTTATATAGATCCACCACTCCTTACTTATCATCATCATCCGCATCCAACATCAGGCCCAGCTGATTCACGTCCTGCACCTGACCCTGCTAATATTGCGGACTTGTCTCCTCTTGATCAACAGATTGCACCACGCAAAGGTATACGGCCCACACTTAATCCTAATCCTCATTATGTCGGTTTAATTTACCATCGTCTGTCATCATCCCCATTGTGAATTTGTGTCATCTTTGTCCTTTGTTTCCATCCCTAAGTCTACAGGTGAAGCACTGTCTCATCCCGGGTGGCGACAAGCTATGATTGACGAGATGTCTGATTTACATACGAGTGGTACTTGGGAGCTTGTTCCTCTTCCTTCGGGTAAATCGATTGTTTCTTCACCGTGACCTTGAGGATGAGGTTTATATGGAGCAACCACCTGGTTTTATTGCTCGGGGGGAGTCTAGTGGCCTTGTATGTCGGTAGCGTCGGTCCTTCTATGGTCTAAAGCAGTCTCCTCGAGCCTGGTTTGGTAAGTTCGGCACAATTATTCAGGAGTTTGGCATGACTCGTAGTGAAGCTAATCACTCTGTATTTTATCGACATTATGCTTCAAATCTCTGTATTTATCTGGTCGTTTATGTTGACGATATTGTTATTACCGGCAATGATCAGGATGGTATTAGTAAGTTGAAGCAACATCTCTTTCAGCACTTTCAGACTAAGGATCGGGGCAAATTAAAGTATTTTCTGGGTATTGAGGTCGCTCAATCTATCTTAGATATTGTGATCTCACAACGGAAGTATGCCTTAGATATTCTTGAGGAGACAGTAATGACAGGTTGTAGACCTGTTGACACTCCGATGGATCCGAATTCTAAACTTCCACCAAGACAAGGGGAGCCTCTTAGCGATCCTGCAAGATATAGACGATTGATTGGTAAATTAAATTACCTCACAGTGACTAGACCTGACATTTCTTTTCCTGTGAGTGTTGTGAGTAAGTTTATGTATTCTCCCTGTGATAGTCAATGGGATGCAGATGTCCGTATTTTTCGGTATATAAAATTAGCTCCAGGCAAAGGCTTCTTGTTTGAGGATTGAGGCCATGAGCAGATCGTTGGATACTCAGATGCTTATTGGGCATGATCACTTTTGATATACGTTCTACGTCTAGATATTATGTCTCAGTATGAGGAACTTTGGTGTCTTGGAAGAGAAAGAAACAGAATGTGATTGCTCAGTCTAGTGCAGAAGCAGAATATCGAGCAATGGCTATGGAGACATGTGAGATAAATTGGATCAAAAAGTTTCTCAAGGATTTGAATTTTGGTGAGATTAGTCATATGGGACTTGTGTGTGATAATCAAGTTGCTCTTCATATTGCGTCAAATCCAGTGTTCCATGAGAGAACTAAACACATTGAGATTGACTGTCACTTTGTTAGAGAAAAGATACTCTCGGGAGATATTGCTACAAAATTTGTGAAGTCGAATGATCAGCTTGCAGATATTTTCACCAAGTCCCTCACTGGTCCTCGTATTAACTACATATGTAACAAGCTCGGTACATGTGATTTATATGCACCAGCTTGAGAGGGAGTGTTAGAATAGTTATGTGAATGTATTTAATTAGTCCTAGTCCCTTATGTAATAGGAGTAGGTTATGTGTTATGTATACATATAAATATGGCTTATTGTAATATAGAATATTAATCAATAATATTTTCTCTCGTGCTTTCTCACACAGTGCATTGAAGCATATATACATCCTTAAGAACTTTCTTTTCCTTCTTTAAGAGCATCTTTAGAAATATTAACTACAACATCGGTGTTAGGATTAGATTGTCTAAGTTCTTGCCCATAGGCCTCAAATTTCTTGTAGTTATCAACAAAATTGCCCTCGAACTTCTTAAGTGACAAATTCTTGGTCTCTTTTAAGCTTAGACATTGACACACATAATTCAAACTCAGTCTCTAAATCATCTTTCATTTCCTTCATGCTATATTAAGGATTATAATGCACTTTTCTCTTAAATAGGTGTGCTAAAGTATTCTGATCAACCCTAGGATTTTGAAGCAAGGATTATATGTATGGACGTCTTTCCATGTCTTCATTTGATAGCTATCACTATTTTCATCCTGTGAAATATAACATCTAAATGGACAACCAGTAGTACACTTATAGTTAGCGCTAGTTGAGTCAGTTTTGATCACATGCAACCCTCTTCTATTAGTTAATGCATAGAAGTTAATTGTCCTTCTAGCTTCTTCAATATATTTAAATGTAATACATAACTCCAACTCCTTAAAATGTTCTAACCTATCAGTTACAACCCTCTTTTTTCTATACTAATAGCTTCAAGTTCTGAATAATCATATTCAGAACCTTCTGAATCATCAAAAATACCACCACCCAAACTACATTCAGAAGTTGCAGCAATGTCTACAAAATATTTTTCTTTATGATGAATAATATTTTGAGAAGACAACCTAGATTCAAATTCATCCACAGTAAAAAAGTTAATTATATTGAACTCTTTAGAGAATAAGTACTGAAGAGTCCCCACACAATCATCATCAGTTACCAGTTAGTACCTCTTTGAAGGTGCAGTCACTAAAAGTTTGTGTGGTAAATTCTTCACACAGACTTTTATAATTGACAAGGCAAGAACCATAACCAGACAAAGTTGTACATATGCCTGATCATACGCTTTTTCAGGTGAAAATACCCAACTACCCCTCATAGTGAAATACCAGGTCCACTTTAGCAATCATTTTCAGTTTGTATTACAAGCAACGGTATAAAAAGAGGGACAAGTGAGGGTCCACAACCGTAAGTAGAAATCCATAAGCAATATACAAGTTTGAGTAAAAAAATCCTAAAAACAAACGGCTTCAATGCAGGACCACAACAAGACAACAAAATCATCAATTACAACACATTATTCACTTTATTGAATTCTTTAGTAGAATAAATATCACGATCAAAAGTCACAGGTCATGATGCCACCTAACTTGACCCGCTAGGTAAGCCAATTAACAAAAAGGTACTAACAAAATGAACTTATAGGAAATTAAATTAGGATTTATTTGAACTTTTACAAATTTACCCAAGAGCCGGTAGTACGAGTCATGAGCTTCTAGGATTTAGAATTTACAAAGAAAATATAAATAATAACACGATCTGTTTGAAAACTACATGAATAGATTAATAATGTCTCAAACTACCAAGGACAAGTGGCCGCTTCTATACAGATTACACGAACATCTTCAGGGTCAGCTCCCGACTTCTTCAGCAGCTCCGCTCCAGTAGTCTGCACGGAGTGTGCAGAAGTGCAGTATCAGTACAGTCGATCCCATTTACTGGTAAGTATCTTGACTAACCTCGTCGAAGTAATGACGAGGTTTTTAGTTAAAATATGCTCATTAATAAACACTATAAGGTAAACTAGCATTAGAACTATATGAAAGAATAATGGAATAGAGTACATAATGCGACTGTACAAAGAAAATAAAGAGTATCAGAAAGAATCACAATCAACAGTTTCCAGTATCTTAACCACCCTTTTCCATAGAACGAAAGTCCATGAACCACAACAATCACCTCAAAACTTTCATAGTGTGAAAGAAGTACTAAAGACGTCAAATCTAATGGCACGGCAATACCCTTCGTGCATTTATCTCATCCTCACCATATATGTGAAACAATACAAACCAAATGATAGAAATACCGATAATAGAAATGACAAGGAAGAAAATACGCAAGCAGTAATAATGAACGAGAATGTACAGAAGAACATCAATAACAAACTAAACAAACTAAGCAGAGAGCATAGACGTAATGACCACCATTAGGAAAAGGGTTATAATTTCAACTAACTAGCATGATGCAGGCGTGAAGATGGATTTAATAAATAAGAGAAGGGAGAGGGGGACATTTTCCTTAAAATGCAACAGATAGAGGCATGAATGGCCAACATAGAATAAGACCCGTACCTAAGTGTAACAAAACAAGTATGACATGGGTGTAATCATGACTACAGAAAGTAGGCATGATGTTTACAAATTAAACAAGTAGAAGGCATAGGCAACACAAAAACGATTGAGATAAAGAATAATGACAGAACAGTGATAACAAGTCACATAAGAACTATAACTATGACAGTAACAATTCAAGGTAAGTCATGATAATATATGCAAAAAAAGAATATCATGACATAATGCATGTCCCTCGTCCTTACTTGCACGGAAACACCCATCGTGC
>ML280174.1:0-20323 GCA_005239495.1 Nicotiana undulata
TGAAGTGTATATGACATGTGGGAGTAATTGAATATATGCAAGCTGTTGAGGTAACAAGATTATGTACAAGTTGTTAGAATAACTACATTATGTATCATTTAATTTGTCAAATAACATGTGTTTCGGGGGCTCTCTGACAGGTAGATAGGCCTAATTACAGAGGAAACTCTAGCGAAATTTTCAGAAAATATTGGAGTTAGTGAAAATTGGGGGTTGGCATATTGTGTTTTCAAAACCAAATGACTTTCCGATCCTCATTCGAGGACAAATAATTTTAAGTGGGGGAGGATGTAAAGACTCGTAAAATTCTATGTCTGGAAAATGCCCGAATAAGTCCTTGTGTTAATATAACAGTAGAAACTCTTAAGACAGACCTATTTTGAGTAAAAAGTACCCCGAACTTGAAAAATAATTTTTTTCAAGAATGGTGCTGTTATGTGACGCACTATGCGATCGCATAACGTGTATGCGGACCGCATAATTGTCGCATACCTGGACAGGCTACTGTCCAAATTGAGGACAACTATGTGGCCTAGAATGCGATCGCATTTTGGGTATGCGGACCGCATAGTTGTCGCATTCTTGCCCCATGGTTTTTGCGAAGGAGGTTATGCGACGCACTATGCGATCGCATAATAGGTATGTGGACCGCATAGTGGACGCATACCTGAGAAGATTGTTTTCCCATTTTGGCCCATTTAAGGGCCAACTATGTGACAGGAATGCAGACCGCATAGCAGGAATGCTATCGCATTCCTGACCGCATTTCTGTGTCGGGACTTTTATTTTCTAAATTTAAAATACGACCCCTTGTTTAATAAACACCCCTCCCCTTCATTTTTAAGGAATTTTTGAACAAAATAAAGAGAGGGGAGAGAGGCTTCTTGAGAGAGAAAGATCCTTCTTCATCAAATTGATTTTTTTTCAAAATCACCCAGGCCTGGGAATTTCGAGTAATCTTCTTCTTCATTCTAACAGGTAAAGCCCCACCCCATTTCCCTTAAATTTCCAGATTTTTGGTTAATGGTAGAACTCCCCTAAATGGGTTCTTGAAGATGAAAGTGAATAACCTTGCATGCATGTTCATTTATTGTCACAATCTAGTAAAGGGAAGTGGGTTAGAGTAAATAATCACAAAGAGGGAGGTTGGTAATCTGAGGGGTCTCATAGCATTCGATAAATGCCTAGGCAAGTTAGAATTGTTTTAATGATTCCCAATTCTAAGACGAATGTGTTACATTATGAATTAGATTGACGTGCTTGACGGTCCGGTGATTTGGGAATAAGAATTAGAAGGGAATTTCGACTCCAGGTATGTATGGCTAACTTTAACCTTTGTAGAATCCTCTTGTTGGTGTCCGAGCATACGGTATGTGTACTTTGTTTGAGAATATGTGAATTGACTGTCCACATGTGTTGAGGCGTAATACTTCACTCCCTGAATTTCTTGTTGACTACTATGCTAGTTGAGATTTTGAAAAGTGGTTTGTTGTGCTTATCTTATTGTGTGGAAAGCTCGTAAATGTTCGAGGGTATCGATATGAAAGTATGTGTTAATGAGTGAAAGAATGTTAATGTGCCCAAGTGTGGGAATGTATATAATGGCTAAAAATCGTGCGTGGTAAGTAATGAAAAAGGGTATTGTGAAATGATGTAATTGAGTTGAACTATTATGGCAACACTGTTTACATGAATTACTACTTGGTGAGAATCATTGTGCATTGAGCCTGCATGGTGAATTGTTGATATGAACGTTTGTTCCTTGTAATGAAGATCCTTGTGATTTAACCGTTGGTGATTGTTGTATGAAATGTGAATGTCTGGTGGGATCGGGTTGCACGCCGCAACACGGGGTAATAAGGGTGGACGAGGTAATAAGGGTGAGTGAGGTAATAAGGGTGGACGAGGTAATAAGGGTGGACGAGGTAATAAGGGTGGAATGTGATTGTGTTGAAATGAGAATCTGTGAAACTCTTAAATATGGTGGTGTTGAAAGGAGAATCTGTGGAACTCTTGATTTTGGGTTGTTTATGTTTCTGTGCAATACTTGTTGGTTCCATTAACTGTCTCTTATCTGTGTATTGCTTGATTGTACTTAGGGTAAAGTTTGTTCATACATACTAGTACTATTGCATAGTACTAACGTCCCCTTTGCCGGGGGCGCTACATCTTTTATATGGATTTAGGTGGTTCCATAGCAGGTAGCTCAGCCCGCCGTTAGTGGTGCCTCCTCTTCATCTCTTCAGCAGTATTGGTGAGCCCCTCTTCCTCTCGGGGCCGCGTGTGGATTATACCATCCTTTTTGGCTTATGTTGTAAAGGTATAGCCGGGGCCTTATTGCTGGCAAGTTATGTAAAACCCCTAAGAGCTCTTAGAGGCTCCGTAGACACTGTGTGGGTTGTATATGTATATGTGTATGTATATTTTGGGCGGTAGTTGTACTCACTCGTAATTGTGGATCGCAAATCAGAAATATTGTATGTAGCTTGTATATTCCGGATTATCTATTGTTGAAAACTAAAAGAGGAAAATGGAATTATGTTGTAACGTGTACTTTGACTCTATACTAACTACCTCATATGGAATAATATACGTTATGAACACGGGGTAATACGTTGGGTTGGAAAGGCAATCTAGGTTTGCTTGAATGGGTTCATTCGGTTAGGCGCCGGACTCGTCCTTCGGTTTTGGGGCGTGACAAACTTGGTATCAGAGCCTAAGGTTTTAAAAGTGTCCTAGGATGTCTCGGAGCCATGTCTAGTAGAGCCTTTCTTATCAGTGTGTTGTCGACCACATCTATAAGTAGGGGGATGCATGGACATTTAGGAAAATACCCTTTCATTGTTACTCTGTATTGTGCGATGAAGTGGAAGGTGAGAATATCTTTATCTAACTCGCGCATTGTCCCAATTTTCAGTAAATGGCTCCCAAGAAGAGAGCTCGACTCGGCCTAGAGGCCAATGCCCCCCCAAGTGTGGCCATAAATCTTTCATCTGATGGTGCGGGTGAGAATGATTCCCCGACCTTGAATTTGCCTGACCCCTCCGTGCCAGGCCAGTCTATTCCTATTCCTGCTCCAGCGGAGGATACTGAAATCCCTCCCGCTGATGTTCCTGATCCTTCCTCAGTCCCAGCTTCCAGTTTCAGTATTTCTGATGGGGACCTTAGGGGAGCTATCCAGATGTTGACTCAGTTAGTGGCCTCCCAGGCCCAAAGATCACAGGTTGCCCCTGCATCCTCTAGCGAGCAAGGGGATTCTTCAGGTTCTAGGGTCAACCAATTTCTGCGGTTAGCCCCTCCAGAGTTCACAGGCACCGACCTAGAGGCCAACCCTTAAGATTTTGTAGATGGAATGTACAAGACCCTCCGTATTATGAAGGCTACTGAAACAGAGGGAGTTTAGTTAGCTTCCTATCGTCTAAAGGGAGTAGCATATTTGTGGTTTGAGATGTGGGAGAGTTCCCGTGGAGAGGGGAACCCTCCGGCGAGGTGGTTCGAGTTTGTAGATGCTTTCATGGATCATTTCTTGCCTGCAAAGGTAATGGAAGCCCGTGCTGCAGAGTTTGAGGTACTTAATCAGGGCCACATGAGTGTGTAGGAGTACCATATGGAGTTTGTGCGCTTGTCCAAGTATGCTACCCACATGATGCCGACTATGGAGGCCAGAGTTCGTCGGTTTGTTCAGGGCCTTGGTCCCTTGGTTGTCAATGAGGCTGCTATAGCTACTTTGCATTCAAATATGAACTATGGTATGATTGTGGGTTTTGCCAAGGCTATGGAGGCCCGGAAATTGAAAATAAGAATGCAGAGAGAGGGTAGTAGTAGGGCCCGGTCAGCGGGCAACCCTAGTAGGTGGCGTACCTGAAAGACTAACCGTTGACTTTGATCATTCGTTAGTACTAAGACTTAAATCAGTATCTCAAATAGGGCGATATCAAGGCTTCTGTGCGATATCGATCTTCTGTATATGGTAAGCGGATTGTATTTCCCCCTTACTAAATCAAATAGGGAAATGAAAAGGGGTCAACCTTAAGTTCTAGCTTAGATAGCTTAGACTGAAGAGTTGTAGCTTTGCTTTCTAAAAGAGTCATATTCTCGTTATTAGAGAGAAACAAAAGCCTTAGAAGGGAGCACTCGTGGCACACTTACTATATCCCATTCCAGCCTCACCTTACCCTTTTGTTAACTAACCTACCTTGGTTTTCAAATATAAATAGAAAACCACTCAGTTCAATAGCTCCTTTCATTATGGGTCACTTTCCCTAATCAATTTTGATCACTTAAAAAGACCTCCGCAGGACCTTCACTCGGAAGACAGAATCATAGGTAGACAACAGTCAGTTATTTCACTTCAGTAAGAGGTAAGGCAGAAAAAGGGAAAATGGAAAGGCACCTTGACTTTGAAAACTCAAAGGTGAAGCAAGGGAAGTGGAAGCTAACTAATGGCAAGGGCCGGAGATAGAGAGTGATGAAGGGGGGAGAGGAGTTTGGTAGCTTGTGTAAGTCCAGTTTCAGAGGTTCAGAAGCCAAAGGCAACTCTCAGACCATTTGAGTTTACATACTCTGCCGCCTAGGTGACTACGAGATAGAAAATGGGTTCACCCGCTCAAAACTACAACTAGACAACCAGTAGAGGAACTAAATGGGCAAAAAGACCTACTAAATAGGAGGAAAAGGTGCTATCCCAATAGGTTCCGGATCGGATCGAGCAATAAGTGAAGGAGCTTGACCAATCCCAATGAGGGAAGTAGTGAAAAAGAAGTGGAAGGGACATTTTGAACTCAGGGGGAAGGGACCTTAATGACAACAAAAGAAGTGTGTGCACTTCTCGATCAAAGAAGCCCTTGAACTCACCTCCATTCAACAAATAAATTTCACACATGAACTCTCCTCGGGATTGGACTCTTTCTGACAGCCCTTTTGCCAGCGTAGATAAATCTTCTATCCAGATATGATTTTGACCTGTCTTCCAAGACACCTTCAACCAATCGTAGAGATCAGGGGTGAGATATCAAAGTATACCTCCTTGTCAGGTCAGATAGATGACTGGCATATAGAGATGCTTAAAACATCATTCTTTGAATAATTGAAAACAGAAGCCACGAAGCACGGAGCTTAACGTACCATTTTTGACTACCTTCTCTGTCATGTCTGAGTTCTAACATTCTAGGGAATCTGTGCTTTGCTTTGTCAATGTCACTTTCAATATGCTTCACACATATAAGTTTGATTGAACTGTTCACATTGGTCATCTAGAGATATTATATACAGTGTGCCGTTAGGGAGGAGAACTCTTGAATAGGAAAGATGGGAAAAACTGTCTTCTAGTGAGGGTTGGCACCCTATCCTAAACCTATTAGTCTTGCTAGCTTAACGTCTCTAGAGTGAAGTTCTTCCCGGGGGGGAGAATGAACGATGTTTATTGGAATAAGGCCCCTAGTCTAATTTTGAAGATTTCCCTTTTCTAAGAACTTCAGGCAAAAGGGAGTGATGTGACTCACATGTGGGGAGAACGAACGAGATATAGCACAAGAACTTGACTTAAGTAATTTCTTAATAAAGACTCTTAGCACCGACCTCATATTAACTCTATCTGAAATTTCCACTTTCTGATCGATTAATTAGGGATTATCATAGATGGAATGATAGGCGAAAGCTGCTTAGGAACTAACTTTAAGAAAGTGAACATTAGAATGCTCTAATAACCTTAAGGTATGACTTAACAGGGCGTATTGCACTAACAGAACGACTTCTATGCTTAATCTTAAGCTTTACTTAAAACAATTAGTCAATTAGTCTTATTAAGATAAGTATAACTTCGAGGTATAAGGTATTGTGGCAATCTCTGTCATACAAGTAGATTCCAGCTTATTATGTAGATCCTGAACTACGGTATGATTGCGAACATTATTGAGGTCAGTCTTTTCATATTAGAGGTGACATGCGAATGCAAAAGTTCGAAAGGTATGAGCAGTTTCCACTCTACTCGTACTGAATACGGGTAATTCCCCACCACTTACCCAACATTTTAATAGAGGTACAGCCAGCGGTGAGGTCATTGGACCAATAAACAATAGGCGCAAGTAGCTTGAATTAAAAAAGGGTGAAATTAGGGAATCTACCTTTTCAGCCCGAGTTAAGAAAAAGGAATGGTCTCACTCAGGGGGAATGCGCCTTCATTAAACAAAGAATTTGAGCAATTGACATGGAATAAGAGTCTGCATGAGAGGAGTGATCAAACTATATTATATTAGGGGTCCCCAGGCCTATCCTTTCTTTTTTTATCAAAAAAGTCAGTGGACCCACTAATGATACTCGGGAGAGAACCGACCTACTGGTCTTGATCCCATTCTATACGCACGCAATTTTTTTAGTAACAAGGTAACAAGAAGCGGGCTAAAGCCACAAAAAGGGGACAAGATTCAGCGACTAGGTGGCAGCAAGGTTTGTGACTCTTTGATCTATCGGTTGACTCTGTATTTTTAACATCCTTGATCTTGATTTGTTTCAAGGAGCAGAGATGGAATGAAATAAGAAATCAAGTCCGTATTGAGTTCGGCTTACGGCTTCATTCCCAGAGTAAGGAGAAAGAAGACAGAGCGCCAGGGAATAGCTCTGAGAGGGATTTCTCTAAGTAAAGAGATAAGTAAGGGTAAGAGTCATTCCAATTGAGTAGGTGAAGAGTCTCTTTCGAGCGAGATCCTTTACCACGCCTAACTAAATGAAAGAATGTAAGAGAGAGAGAGCGCCTGCCTATTTCTTAAATGAAAATAAAGGACTTCCTTATCCTAAGGCTGTCACTGAATGAATCTGGTAACTAATGCCGCCAGAGAGGCTGAGGTGAATATCGCCGCATCGCCTCCGGCAACTTCTTTTGCTTTGTATCTACGGCTTTTATCCTTCCTAAGTGGTTTATAAGTCTTTCTTAGTTTATACTTCTAAAGACTGCTTGCGCCCTTGTTCCTGCTTTAGCCTGTGAGGTATTGCTCTTGTTGTTCTTTTTAGTTTAAGTGAAGTGCTTATAGGGCTTAACTTCCGATTTAGCTATTTCTGTGATAGAAGAAGAGTATATTATAGAATAGACTATACCCCTAGGCCCGGTATGGAAAGGGAGTAAGGTAATTCATCATCAACCAAGGCATAAATCGTTAGAGTATTGTATAGCCCTCCAATAGGACTATACAGAGCAGCGGGAAGGTCGAAATCTAGTGAATCTGTCTTTAGAGTGTAGCTCCGCACCTTACCCATCGTGTAATGACAGTGTTCCTTCACCCCATCATCTTAGTGCTCCGATTGCGCCTTCTGTATCTGTAAAATGTAAGTGAATATGTATACACTAATTTATATGTGGGTTCCATTTTGGGGAAGACGAGTTGACTCTACAAAGAATAAAATTATTGCCTCGGATATTCCATTAACGGTTACCTATCCCAGGAAAGGAAAAGAAAGGGCAATCTGCTAGAGGCACCTTCCTATTCCTTGCCGCAACGTATCCCAGGTTCGTTTCCTTTCCCTTGAGAAATCCTAGGAGACTCTTGCTTGTAGGCGTAAGGAAGATTTCTAATTCACCGCTTGGACCTAAAAACAATCTACTAAAGGTCTTCTGATTCTGCTGTGGGTATTTTATTTTCTTGGATCTTATCGATCTATGCCCTTTTTGTCTATGGGGTATCCCCCTTTTCCGCTTTTCTTTCTTTCATCTTCCTAATTCCTCGGGTAAGCTTCATGCCAGTCTGACTAAGGTAAGGGGGAATACCTCATTTCGTAATTCATATCTATTCGTCTTAGCCCTGCTTCGGCTATTACATTCGACATTTCATTTCCTCCTTCATCATTTGATTTTTTGCATCTAAGAGCTGATCTTGCAAAAGGAGTACAATGCTATAATAAGATATTTGTGATCAATAAAAAGTACCACCGGATTCTGTACCCATCAATCTTGGATCCTCACCTTAGACAGTTTCATTTGGTTATGAAAGAAAGGCTTTATCCCTAGCGTTAAGGTCTCTATGAAGCACTCTTCTAAAGATGTCTTAAAGCCCTCATATTCAACTCGCTGCCTCATCCACATAAAATAAACTCGCTCGAAGTGCTTTCTCCTACTATGGTGGATTTTACCAAGAACTCTAAACGTTCGGACTGCCGGTTCTGTTTCAGAAGAAGCATGATGGCTGTTTAAGGTTTTGCATCGATTATAGAGCACTGAACAAAGTGACCATCAAGAACAAGTACCTTATGTCTCTTATTGCAGACCTTTTCGATCAGTTGAGTGGAGCACGATACTTCACGAAGTTTGATTTGCGATTGGGGTATTATGAAGTGCGTATTGCCGTGGGTGAACATATTTATTTTCTCTTGTATTGGATTTCCAAGTTCCTGTTGTGCACCCCTGCCCGATCATTTTCTTCTGATTATCTATTTTTAGCCAAACTACTAGATTCTGGGAGGAGGGTTATAGACTCATTCAGGTTGAGACGGACTCCCTGGTTTCTATACTGAAGCTGCACAATGGCTGGGCCTGAGGATCCACATTTCAATATTATCCTGAGAATCAGAGAGCTAATGAGAAGGGATTGGAGGTGTGAGTTGAAACATATTTGGAGGGAAGGCAATGTGAAGATGTGTTGGCTAAGCAAAGTCTCGGTCCTACTCCTAGCTTAACCATCCTACATGAACCCCTACTGCAATCAGACAGTGGAAAAAGAATGATAACTTAGGCGCGACGACACCTAGAATGAAGTATACATGTCTCTCCCTCACGGATATTATCCACAGGGGGAGAAATCAGTTTGTCGCCTGAATCAGTCCCTTTATGGACTTAAACAAGCATCCCGAAATGGGTTTGAAAGATTTTCTTATGCTTTACTAGATGTTGGTTTTCTTCAATCCCAGGCAGTCCCTTTTTACTCGTCGACGTGGAAACTATTTTGTTTCTTATTTTAGTATATATTGATTAAATTGTAATCATTGGTAATGATATTTAATTCAGCATATCAAAAAGTTGATTTGGAGATAGAGGTGACGGAGGAAGAGTATCGGGAGTGGTATATTCCTAGAGGCTTGAGATCTTTCTTTTGCTATTCTCCGGACAGATCTAGTTGTGAACCAGGAGCTTGCCATTGTGGAGAGAGAATGGATATGCCAATTACTACTATGCGTATCTGATGTGTGCTTTAGAGTATTGGACTGCTGATCAGAGGCTGGTGATGGTAGAAGGAGATAAGAGCCGGTTTAGGCGCTCCAGCAGCTCTAGGAGTTCCCGTTCATGCTATTTTTTATCTTCCAAGCTTGAAGCTCGCCTGCTTTGTGAGAGGAGAGACAACCATTTGATGCATGACAGTGGCGAAAAGTACTATATGCTTTATCTTTCCTATGCAGCTACTACAACTAATAAGCTATGCATGATGATATGTGATTCATGCTTTGACTTCTAAGGCTTGACAGGTCCTTTTGGTCGATTTCCAGTTGATTGCCTCAACCTATCGATTGAGTGAGTTTGAGAAGAAAGTCTTAGAAGGCTATGACACTATAAGTTTCGCGTCTTATTTTTTTGCGTGTCTACTATTTATTTAGGTGCAAAGAGCCTAAGCGGTCAAGCTATTATATTCCGTGCCTGCTCTCCATTTCCACCATTGATGCAATAGAAGCTCTTAATGCAAAATCTGGTGGTGAAGACATTCCCGTTGCTATAATTGGATTTGACGGTCCTAGTTCTGTTACAGTAAGAGTTGTTGATGGAATAACCAGTGCTAGTTACTTGACTGTTGGGGGAGAAACCACTGTTAGAAATGTTCACGTAGATGCTTCTCTTTCATCTGGAGGTATAGACTTCTTTGGATCTTATCCGCTTCAGAGGTTAATCAATAGGGAAATCTGCTTTTTTTTATCTTCCTCTAAAAAATTCTTTTTCATGGGCATCTTCTATTCAAAAGGATCTTACTCAATTCAATAGAAACTTAACTTCTACCCCACTTTTTTTATTTTCAGGCTAAATTGTTGGGACGGATTTTTTATAGGGATTCAAGCTTGCGAAATGCTTTATCATTCTTACTCTTGAGTAAAACTAAACTGGCTTTTGACACAGGTACGAAGCAAGTCTATGCGGAAAGGATAGGAAAAAGCTGTATACGATACGCAAGTTGTTGGTGGAATATGAGTAAGGACTTTGTTTGCCCAAGTCCCTTGCTTGAAGGACTATCGCACTTTCAGTGGAACTGAGATTGTCCCTACCACTACCGTTTATCAAGCTAGTTTACAAGAGTTCTGTCTTTCCCAACAGGACAAAACTTCTATGGAATCTAATTTCTTTCGAACCCCCTATTATATTTATATGCAGTCCTAACCTTGCTACTCTTACTTCCACTAGAAAGAGAACTTCTGCTCATAACATACCCCTAGGCATATAATCTTACTTCTTGAAGCGAGCTACTTTAACTACCAAAGGAGAGGGGAAACTTGAGTTACATGAGAGGCAGGGATGTAATTTCAAAGAGGCTCGACCGCACCCAAGAACCAGACAGAAGACAGGCCCCACTATGATACCTCCTGCAAGTTCTAGTTAATGACCTGAAATAAGTCACTAGCTTCTTGCTATCGAGCGTGCCTTAGCCTTAGTTTACAAGGAAGCTTTGTCGTACTTAGAAATGATGGTTCTAAAGTAGGTGTCAAGATGAGAAAAGGCGGAGAATTTTTGATTTCAAGAAAAGAAAGGCATTTCCAATACATTTATTCTATACAATAGGAATTCCAAGTCGTAAAGGGCAATGTGAATTGCTACGACTCCTCTCACTCTCAGGGACGGATTCAACATCAGCTGTTAGGGAAGGATCTCTAGCATTGGTTTATCAGAAGCCATCAAGCACGAAAGTAGCAAGGAGTGTGCTAGTGAGTCCCAAGCGAAGGAAAGAATGACATGAGAGTCATAGAGAGGACTCAAGGACAAGACACGACTCAGACCCCGGTAAATTTGATCTTCATTGGCCTTGCTGTCCGCAGATCGATTACTCTCCTTTGAAGGTGAAGCCCGTTTGAAGGGAGGTTTCAAAGTCTAGTACGGAAGCGGGCCTCAACTGGTAGTGATACCCCGATCTCATGGATGAAGGCTAACGTTTTCTACTGGGATAGAGGGATGTGCAGATAAATTCTACTTTTCACATTGCCATCTAGAGATAGTTTGCCCTGAGTTAGGATACGGAGTTGGAAGAGAATGCCAGTATATAAGTTCATCTTCATCAAAGGCCAAGATCTCCATGAATTATATTATTTTGCGTCTCTTTGCTTCTGAGGAAATTTCAAGTTTAAGCCGATCCTCAAGGTCCAGTAAAAGGTCACTCCTCATCCCGATCTTATTAAAGGAGGAAGTAAACAGATCAAGGTTTCTACGTACTTCTGTTATGGAGGGTGCAGGAAGGGGGGACGGCGGGGAGGCCAACTCCACCGGTTGGTTTCCGAAGATGACTCCTCACCTTGGTCTCCAAATAAGTTTTTATAATAGTCAAAAGCGCCTTAAAACCACGAATAAGTTTGAGATGAGGGTGATGAGTTGGGATCCTTCAAGGCGGGGCCACAGGGTTATGGTCTTGTTACTTTATGTTTCGTAGTCAATTGATCCCTCGATCAAGTCCTAACTAGAAATATCTTAAGAGAAGAAGAGAAATCATTTGGATTCGAGGCAAAACCCCTCTCCTTACAATCAAGTGGCTTTCAGCCTCTCTCCGCCGTTACAAAGTTCTTATGCTCTAATCTCCAAAATAGAAGGTCAGATGAGTGAGAAGTTAGTAATGATTCATGCAAAGATGCTCCTTTGAAGCTGGAGTAAGGAATTGCCCACCTCATCACCCCGAAGAGCAATGTCTCTGTTGTTTTGAACGCCTACAGAAAGAGACTCCAAAAGTACTGACGCTTAATCGAAAGAAAGAGCAATCTACTATATGCTTAATTCATGCCCCAAGAATCCCTATACACAGAGAGAGGGTACGAGCTAATCTTTTACTAGAGGGAAAGCCGGCGAAAAACATAGAGTGTGCGTGCTACGCTCTCGCCCTCCTTCCATCCGCGAAGCTGAGGTGGGAGAAAAAGTGTAAATTACCTGGTGTCATAGGTTACCTTTCTATCTTCCTCCCTAGTGACGTTCCCAAAGCGATCACTATCCTTCTCTTGTTTTATTCTTGTCTTGAATTTTTACAAAACGACTTTATATAAGGTATAGTTGGTTAGGATGAAGTGTTAGTAGATATAGCAAGTGTGCCGGGGATGCTTCTTGGGTATAGTAGGTCTGGACGCCTAGCATGAAAGAGCCTTCTCTGGTAGCAGCACTATACAAAACGTAGTTAGCAGAGGCCAGTCTGTCCGGCATTTCCTCGCGTAAAGGACTACTTTTCCATCGGCTCTCTCTCGTTAGGTAATTACCGAGGCGAAAGAAGCTCTCTCGGAAGTCAGTTTCCTCGCCATCTTAGTGGGACTAGTCTAAGAAACTTTCACTTACTCCATTTCTTTGGGGAAAGGCCCTTCTAGATTTACGTTTAACGTCCCTTCATGACTTTCTCGATCGGCACCTCGGGTCGGTAGCTGGGCTCTGGAGCATTACTACCACGGCTACTATCGACCCGAGCCCAAAGAAGAAAAAGAACGGACTAAAGCGAGGAGTTAATTAGCCATACATAGTTAAGGAGGATGGGGCTCAACCTCTTTCATGTCCCATGGCCCCAGTGTGTCACTTGGTTAGCATTTGTAGAACAAAATAAGTAGGGCTATTTTTTCGATAGGGAAAGAGACAGGGGAAGGGGAGTTGGTTGTAATTGAGATACGTTTTTCGGATGGACGATATGGATTTTTTCGAGATATTTAACCACTTTCTTAACCGTGAGAGGGTGGATGTAATTCAGCTCGAACGAAGTGAGAGGGAGGTCATTCAGAACCCGCTGTCTCCAGAACCGGGGGGGCTCCTGAGGCACTTCCGCAGGCGCCAACACCGACATAAATTTCCCACCCCGCTCTCGATCAAAAAGATCATGCGAGACTTCGAAGGGACATTCACACTTTGATTCGTGAGCAACTTCACGAGAACATTGTGAAAGGGGGAAATGGTGGTTATCCGTGCACTTTCCGAAAATGACAAAAATATAGTCTAGTGCCGCGAAGGCGATAATGTCTTACGATCTTACAATCTCCGCGGAGACGGATACGGAAACCCTCCGCAGATGGGTGGAGAATATAAGGGGGACCTTTATCTCCTAAAGCTACTCATTAAGGAATACCAGCCAAATTAGTCTTTCTACCGCTTTCTTTCATAACAGAGTCGTTATTCACGGCTGGCATGGAAGTCTCTCGCGCGGGCGACGGAGATGCTTTTCTGGTAGTGGTGGTATTGGACAAGATCTAAGGGAATAATCTCTTTCTTATTTCTGTATTCCTTTCCCATGATGACTAAGAATAGGAAAATCAAAATTTTCACTTCGAATTTCGGACCTCAACATCCTACTGCTCATGGTGTTTCACGATCAGTATTGGAAATCAACGGAGAAGTGGTGGAACGTGTGTAACCACATATTGGATTACTTCAGTGCGGCACGAAGCCACTGATGCCAAGTCGGCTCCTATGCCGCTGGTTATGCCCTTCTTGGTCCCCCTCCCCAAGCACGGTGGAGGTTCCTTAGCACGTCATGAGCACCGGGCTAAGGGGCGGTTGAGAAACTCAAGCGAACCGCCTTACCTTATTCCAACATATGGGCAAAAGGGAGAAGGTTGTGAAGGTGGTAGAGTTATCCAAACCTCCGGTCGGATGAATTAACGACCGACCGACCGACCCGGGTTTTCATGAGCGTTGGCGGGTTCTGAAGTTCCTATTAAGGGCGCTAGCGCATATCCTGGGGAGAGGGAACGAGCCTATAAAATAGAAAATGAAATAAAGCAAATTTCATGAATAGATAGAGTCAATGATACGACAGACAGCGCTGCCTACACGCAAATTAGCTTCCAAGGTTGAGCAGTCTCAATTTCACTATAGGATTTGCAAATGAATGCTGGGCTGGGCCACCTCGAATGGCGTGAGTCGCATGGGGGAGACCCCCACATACAATTTTTAGGGGATCACGCCGAAAAACCGGACGGCGCCTACCCGAATAGAAGGACTTAGAAATTAATTGAGAACAAAACTTATATTCAAGCTTTACCTTATTCTGATCGATTAGAGGGCGATCGCGGGGTCACTAAATGAAGTCCTTCATTTCTTTCGGAGGTGCTGACCCGCAGCGAGGCAGAGATGACTAAGTGACATATTGAATATGGCGACGCCAAAAACATGTCATAGAAGTAGATAACAGGTGGAGCCAACGACCCACTAAGACTAACCTATCTACAATTACATCCTCGAGCGACTGTCAAACGGGGGCGTGAATGTGAGATGCCAACGGAATGATCGTCCTGAGAGAGGCTAGGGTTGCTTCCTTCCCACCGCGTCCTTCCTTGTGTGTCAGAGATATAAAGCGAGTGCACCGTAAAAGAACATGAACTGGATCGATCTATTCTATGGTGAAGCATCCGAAGCATAACTGCACACTCACACGATCTTTGCCGAGAGATAGGAGCATTCGGTGGAACCGGTGAACTATACTTGCTTCTGGATAGATGTGTGGGACAGAGAGCTCGTGGTACCTGCTGCCCACCCTTTCTCCTCTTCTTTGAGAACTGTGTGAACGGAGAGTGGGCAGAAGAGAAGGAGGTCCTCATACGGAGTCGCACACTTACTTGAGCAGTGCGGGAGATAGGGGAATGGGTCGAATAAACTCCCCTGGGGATGGAAAAATAACAGACGAAGCTTTACTTAGATAGGGCTTTGATTGGGGTTTTTTTCTTAGTGATTGGAAAGGAGGGTGCCTGGGTATGTTAAAGAAAGAGAAGGCGGAAGCATCGAATGGCGAAGAGAGGCAGCTCGGCAGGGAAGGAATGGGAAATCGTCAACGATGACTTCTTTGTTGGCGAAACGAAGGGTTAAATAGCGAGAGTGATTCTCTGAGCCGGTATGGATTTCCAACGCCTCGGGAAACTGGTTGAGATAGATGACAACACCTTTTTCCCCTCTTCCTTACCAATAGGGCAATCTTAACTTATGGCCTTCACCCCCCGCCCGAATATAGAGAACCAATCCCCTTTATGATCCATTCATTTCTACAAGCAGGGAGGATCCAGAGCGTTGCCCCCTACTATTCGAGTTTTTTCCTCGCCCCACAAGCACCCAACCTTTCTTCTGCTCTTCCTTCGGTTTGCCTCCACGAACGCGCCACTTAGGAGACCTACACATATTCCAAAGGCGCTACTTCAATTCAAGCACAAGCCCCTCCTTGTATTGCATAACTTAAAAAATCTATAAACAAAGTACCAAAGTGGTTGTAGGAACGGTACGCTTTGGTTACTGGCAAAGGCTTCCAAAGCCGACCAGCTTTCCATACTAGTTGTTACCTTACGCTTCCATTTTTCCAATATTATTGAATAGCATGGCCTGGGGCTAAGATAACTCAAGTGGGAGAGCCGTGTTATGGGTGACCTTATTGCACGGTTCAGGGAGCACTTGTGTATGTGGTGCAAGTGAACATCTACAAAAAAGCTATCGTAAAGTTTTGTTCTTCGTTCCGTCGTCGACCCTATTTATGTTTCTATGATGGCCCAAAAACACGGTCATTCTTCAGCCGTAGAGAGAATTTTGAATTGCGAGGTACCATTACGAGATCAATATATACCAGTGTTATTCCGTGAAATAACTCGAATTTCAAATCATTCACTTGCTTTAACTACTCATGCTATGGATGTAAGAGCATCAACTCCGTTCATGTGGGCTTTTGAGGAGCGGGGGAAATTGTTGAAATTATATGAAAGAGTCTCGGGAGCTAGGATGCATGCCAGTTTTATACGACCAGGTGGAGTGGCACAAGATCTGCCTCTTGGCTTATGTATAGATATTGATTCATATAAACAACAATTTTCTTCTCGTATCGACGAATTAGAAGAGATGTTAACCGGCAATCGTATCTTGAAACAACAATTAATAGATATTAGTACTGTCACTGCACAACAAGCAAAGAATTGGGGATTTAGTGGTGTAATGTTAAGAGGTTCTTGGGTTTGATGGTATTTGCGAAAAGCAGCACCTTACGATGTTCATGACCAATTGGATCCTGACATACCAGTAGGTACTAGAGGAGATCGCTATGATCGTTACTGTATTCGTATCGAAGATAAGCGACAAAGTGTTCGGATCATTGTGCAATGTCTTAATCAAATTCCTAGGGGCATGATCAAAGCCGATGATCGTAAGCTATGTCCTCCATCACGATCTCGAATGAAACTATCCATGGAATAGTGCGCCGTATGAAAGATATATCATCGTCGTTCTTAACTGAGACTCAGGTTAAGCTTCGTCTTGGAAGCTTGTGGGGTTAGGAGTAAAGCATCCCGAGGTTGGCGCATCTCGTTGAGCGTGGAGAAGCATTAGGAACCCCGGTTCTTCGGAAGAATCAACTTACGTCTCCCTTCTTCATTGATTTGGGGGGAAAGGAATCGTCTACCAGTTGGGAAGCTAGACATCAAGTAAGTGGTTTGATAAGGATAACTAATCTGACACGCCGAAGTTGGATGCTGGCACAACAGGGTTGTGCCTTACCGCACCGCAGGTGGACGCACGGTAGCGTTCGTGGTGGTGCTTCAGGATTCCAATGTACTGCGTCCAAGATCAGAACGAGCTTGCCGGCTGACCACTACTGTCCCATTCTCGAGTGAGTTGGAACGCAACCATCTTATCCACTGAACTATCTAGAAGATATTGCTTCGGGTCGAAGCACTAAAATAAAAGGACTGGGAAACGCGGCGGCATAGGAACCACGGGGCCCCCTACTAGTAAAGGGAAAATGGAAGTGTGCTCCTGCGCACCAACTGAAAAGGACCTTTCCCTTTTTAATAATATAAGGTAAGCTTTATAGCTCTTACCTAGTTAAGGGGATTTGATGCCCTTTGTATAGGTTGGGTTGCTGGATACGGGATCCTCGTAGTAGGCTGGACCAAGATCCAGCCGAGAGAGGGCAGTCTTTAGAAACAACAGGTTGGGAAAGCAAGAGAACGCTTCGCATTTTCTTATCTTCTGCCCTCCCTAGGAGTAGCACAAAAAGAGGGATTAGCATTATTGACCCAATGATAAGGCACTAACACCTTCCTTGTTGGGTCTCCGCGCATTGGGAAAAGGCTGACGCGAAGAGACAGCGGCAACTAGTTACAAAACTCCAATAAGGTATCAAGTGGGCTATCACAGTCAAGTGTGAATTGATTACCACTATTTGTAGACTACCCCTATTCCTATTTAGGGAGTTGAGGAGAAAGATGGCTTGATGAACCATTCGCCACGCAACGGCCACATTCACTTGCTTATCGTAGAGGATGTAAGTACACAGTGCCCCACAAGTAGGCTGCTTTTTCCGGAACGCAGTCCGAGATAACTGTAACCGTGTATATATAGAAATATATTTTTGATGCTATAATTTCAAAATGTCTGCTTCAACCGCTGTTTCACCTCCCAAAGAGAAAAGTTGGCTTGATGAGCGCAAATGAGGAAGCGGGAGCAAGAAACCCAATAATCTCTTTCATGTCCTTCTACTTAAGGTTAAGGGGCAAAGGGAAGCGTTTTTGCTACTGAGAAAGCGAACGGTCAGCGCGAAGGTTCAAGACTTAGTCGAGCGTTAGCGAAGCTAGATTCTCATAGCGAGGCGCTTCAAGTTAGCGAAAGCGCTGTAGTAGCGCCGAAGCCCTATGTGCTATAATGCTGAGCCAAGGACGCTCGTCCTTCTCTATAGAAGCAGTCAACTGAGTTCTAAATGAATTAGATCCTTGGTAATGGCTTAATCTATAAATAGAAATCCCTATGATGGGAAACTACCACGTTAGGTTTGGAGAGATATGGGACCGGTTATGTAATAAGGGAAGCAAATACAAGCCTTTTCTTTTAATAGCCGGCCAAATGACTACAGGATCATCGGTCTACTCTACCTTAATTCACCATTTCAAACCTTATATAGAAGGTTTTTCCGTACCAGCTCCTTCTACCTATACCGTAGTTGAAGCACCTAAAGGAGAATTTGGTGTCTTTCTGGTCAGTAATGGAAGCAATCATCCCGACCATCGTAAAATAAGAGCACCTGGCTTTTCCCATTCAGAAGGACTCAATTCTATGTCCAAACATTAAATTCCAACATATGTGGTCACCATCATAGGTACTCAAGATATTGTGTATGGAGAGGTGGATAGATAGGACTACTAGTTGCTCGATCAGGACCCTAGCTTTATTGCGAGCCAAAAACCCAATTTATACGCCCCATTTCTTTATTTAAGGAGATTCTATCCAATTATCAGCCCCGATGCGGAAAGGAGTAAAGAAAGAAGAGTGGAAGATGACTTAACAGTAAGAAAGAACCCCCTCATCTCGTGTCTAGGAACATCTATATAGATGGGATTTGATTCATAGTTCCAGTTAGGGGTAGGTATAAACCTTCATTCATCTTCTTCGATCTTCCTTGGAATATCCATCATCTTGGTCTCGGCTTTGTTGAGCTCTCCCTGATCGAAAGTTCCTATTTTGCTGCCTCTTCGATCGTCTCCGACTCCCTAAAAAATAAGAGTACTTGGTGACCTAGATGGTCAGGGTCTTTCCTTACCTTACTGAGCCTTATGTCCCTACAACATTCCCATTCATCTTGCATTGTCTTGAGCACCGCAGTGGACTGATTATCCTATATATAATATTATTCTAAAGATTAATAGAATAGAGGGTCTCCCTTCCATAGATTCGATTGGGATAGATTCTCAGGATCGAGCTCTTATCAGGGGCATGCCTACCGACACCTGTCAAAGTCTTCGGCTTGCATGACGTCTCCTTCCATTTGCTCCAGCTATGAAAGAAAAGAATTAACGCAACACTTTATTCTCTTCTACGTCTCTTTGTTTACTTTTGGCCTTCCCGAACTCCTACATGGGCGAAGTCAGATCTTGGGGTAAGCTCATTTCCATGGGCAATCTACTCAAGAGTTTAGGCCCCTAATTCGGTCTATGTCTGGGTCGATGCCGTACTCAAAGGCGAGGGGCTCCAAAAGCGGATGCGATCGGCCTCAGAGTAGAGAGGCTCCAAAACTGGATGCGATCAGCCTCAGAGGAGTGGGGAGGCAACTTGGGATTCTAGGCAAAGTGCTTTTCTTGTATATAGACCTTCGTATAGGATAGGATTTTCATTCCTCCCGCCAAAGCTAGAAAAGAAAGGAGCTCTCTCTTTTTTCCAGCCTTCTTTTTATTGTAAAGGCATATAATGCGTTCTCGCTTTCAGGGGAAATTCTAGTCAAAATCTAGTATAATGGGGAAGCGAAAGGCTAGCTACCAGGTACGAAATAGAGTATGGCTATAATAAATCATAGAGCAGTGGGGAGCATGCCCATCCCATTAGATATTATTTGAGCTTCCCTTTTCCTAAGATCCTGGATGTGGTACTGACGTATGAACTATGTTACTGGTTTGACCGCTTTATTGGCAAGTCAAGTAAGGAAAGGTATGTTCATTTGTCCAGAAATATGTTTTCGACCTATCTATCGATTGAACCAGGGGCTGGGCTCTTGTTGACAGACATAAGAAGTGGGATTAAGAATAGGGGAAGAACAACTCTACTCATACTTCTGCTTATGGAAATACATAATAAGGACCCTATGAAACATGCAAGATCTCTTAGTAAGCCCATATCAGGTGCCATTGAACACAGTCCAGGGAAAGCATCTATCTATAGTGGTAGTGATCCATCGCCTTGACTTGAGTCTCCACCACATCTATCTCATGCCCGCTTGTAGCGGTTTGTTAGGCTAGGTCTGTTAGAACCTCTTCGCAATTCTCAATTCTGATTGAAGTAGGCAGGATCAGTATTGCTAGGGGAGATTGTTCTTCCTCAGCTGGCTTGTTAACCATGGACTCTTGAAGGTTTCATTATATTACCAGCTCTCCCAGCCAACAACCTGCTAACCCTAAGCTTGCAAGCACCTTAGTCACATCTAAGTCCCTATTCTATTATTTTATTTGGGACGGAAAGAAAAATATCTACCTTTTGCGGGAAGAATCGCTCGAAAGCACAAGATGGGCCTTCCCTTCCTTTACGTCATCCACCACCATATCCTATCCACTCTCCCCAAATATCTACTCGTAATTTGAAGAAGAAAGATAAGTAAATCCAATTAGAGATAAGCTGCCCATGAGCATCATGGAATAGGTAAAAGGGAACGAGGAGGCAAGCCCCCCCCCCCCCCCCACCCCC
>ML280174.1:20475-52314 GCA_005239495.1 Nicotiana undulata
AACCCCCCCCCCCCCCCCCCATCTTGTTCTCTTTTTCTCCTTGAGTCGAATGAATCGAGGGTTCCAAACCTTCCAAAATGGATAAGTATGTGTTGTTTCTTGGCACTCTCTTAGACTGTCTATCCCTTTATACCTGGGTATAAAAGCTAGAAAGAAAGTAGCTTCTTTGATATGGTTCAGTAAATAGGAATCCTAGTAATATAGTAAACATTGGAAGAACATAGGAATATGGGTCCATATAAGAATGAAGTAAGGGCATGATAAGCTAGTTTGATTCCAAGCCAAGTAGAAGGGCATGATCAGTCTTATCGGGCGGGGAATTGCATTCGCTAATGGATCTTCCTACGATCGCACCCTAGGAGAGTGCAAATGGCAAGTTGAATGGTCTGGATACACTTAGTAGTCTGAATCCGCCCCTTTAACACGTAAGTACGCTTTAGCTACTAAGTTTCGAAATAACCCATAGGCTTACTTCGAAGTAGGACTTGAACTCAAGTATTAGAATGAGTCTTATTGGGTTTTCCCTGGGGGAAGGCTCCCCCCAAACCCTGTGAGTCCCATCCTGCCTTGCCTTAAACTAGAACCCAGAAACCAGGACACATAACTATAAGAGAGTAGCTGCCAAAACAAGCTCCCTAAGGTCGCACCTAAGATCCGAAGGAATCGCTTGAGAACTAAATGCATACCTGAAGTTAGCTTGTGTGCGCGTAGCATTATCTTATCTTTGAATACTTCCTTTAGGCGGATAGAAAGATGTTATTTGTGTGGTCCGTTCTAGTGACAACATTTCAATTCTATTGTATTTATGTAGGAGCCGTTGTTTTTTCTTTGTTTGCCGGATTGGTACGCTTTCTTTTCTGAAAATCCTTCTCTTATAGGTCATTACATTTCAGGCCATTTACAATCGTTTAAAGGGCCTTATATTATAAAGTATTAAGAAAGTCAAGATTGTTCTTGCGGAGAAAAGCATACTTACTTGCTCTTGCTGCTTTTAATTTAAGAGCAAGTCGGTCTAGCTTCTTACTCTTTCACCTTTCAAAGAAGTCGAAACAGAAAGGGGTAGGAAAGATCCTGTGTACCTTGTTCAAGTTGCGGATCTCCTTCATTAGCTTTGAGTTCATTGTTGTTCTTATGGTTCTCCTTTAAAAGGGGTCGTGAGGGAAAAGCCTTAGCCCCCCTACATGCATTAAGCGACGACGACTCAAACGAAGCAAACCATATCTCATATGAGAATAAAAAATAACAAGAAAGATTTGATCAAAAGTGACTAGAAAAGAGGCGGTCGAGAAGGAATGAGTGTAAACTATGTTGATTGAGTGCAATTTCTAAATTAGGAAACATTAGACCGAATCCTTCAAATCTAAGTCAAAGTTTCCAATAGTGAAAGGCTTCCCCTGTCGGCGGGTTGCTTAGGTCCATGTAGTCCAAATCTCCTCTTAGGAAAGAAGTCCAAGTTTACTTTTTGCGAAAGGGAAAATGGCTTTCTGTTAGAGAGTGATCGAGAAATTTTTTCAATTGGGAGCCATTCTTTTGCAGCTAGGAGACATTGTTGTTATGTTTTCCAGTTATGAGCCATTGTTGTGTGGTCCCTTTCGAGCGGTTCCTTCTTTTCTTTTTTCGATGATTTAACGGCGACAACTCTTTTCACCAAGGAATTGGGGCTTAGAGCTATGAGCTATAACACATACTCAAGAAGGAAGAATGCCTTAATGGACGGGTACGCTAAGGAAGGGGAGCCGCTTGCTTGTTTGGTGTGTTTGGAACCGGGTTGTTTAAAGCTACCCTTTATTGAAGAAAGAGAACCTGGGCCCAGGTCTTGGTGTATTTTGACATGATTCTCAATACGCTATCTAAACTAGGAAAGTCAGTAAGGAAAGGTGGGGCAAAGAAATCTCTACTTCGGGTAGCTGGGTGAATCAACCTCTTTTTTTCACAGAAGAGGGGACAATACTTAAGGAGCTTGGGCTACTCAACCGATAGGAATAGGGGCTTGTTTCAACAACTAAAAGAGAATCTGAAGCAGGATCGGAAACAGAATAAGATTAATGAGCGGGGTAAAACCATTCTCAGAAGGAGCAGGTTTAGCGGTCAGTAAGAAACTCCTCAATCAAGATGAATGAGACCTTTCATGGAAGTCTTAGTTGGACTCTACACCGCTATGCACCTTACGTCGATCTAGATGATAACAAGGCATTTATTCCTCATGAAGAAGGAGTAGAGACCTAGCTTTCATCTACCTGTTAAAATGTAATGCTATACCTTTTATCCTTGAGAATCAGATGGGTATAGCGGGAAAGAGTTTGGCGATCTAGTTACATATCACATAAGATGGGTACTCCCGATATTGTCTTGGGAATTTTAAGTATATATAGTAGTGTACTGGACTTCATCTACATAAGTAGAAGCATTCAAGAATCACTTGACAATTCTTGTTTCTATTTTTCGACTCTCATCTTGTTAACTGACTTAATCACAATACTTATCAAAAGACATGACAAGTTGAAAGAGCTTCGGTAGTTACACTTTCGGTCTTGCGTAAGAAAGAGTATTTAGAGTGCCATACAAAGAACCTTAGATAATGGGATTCCTCCCATTGACTGAAGTTCAGAGTCAACCTTCCACATAAGGCAATCTTCTGATAGAGGGGAAGAGGCAGAGCACAACCGATTTTGTGGCACAAGATGCGCTGGTATTGCAAACGCAGGAATGAGTTCACAACGTTCGAATAAGCTACTCGATCGACTAAAGATAAAAAGAGAGAGGGAGATGACTCTAGTTGTTGAGTACCCTAAGGAATGTACCAGATCGACTTCTAGTTGTAGAGGATCTAACTTACATCGGTTCTAGCGCTTTATCTTGATTCTATTTTTGAAAGATCTTTCCTTGCTCTAAGGAATGCCCGGTTTAATCAGAATCATCTCGTTAGCTTTTAGAGTCATCCCGGGATCTTTGTCTTATGCCATGTGCTCCAAACTTGAACTCAACTTCCTTTTTTCACCAACATCCACTTCTCACTCAAGAAACTGGTGAAAGTCCTTTCCCTTTGCTGCAGCTTTCACAGTCCCACTCCTCCTCTGACCAAACTGGGCTGCATTGCCGTACCTTCATACCTTCGCCCCGACGTCCTGTCTTAAGGTTCCCCCGAGCTACTTTATTAAAGCAGACTTTTGCTCATCGTCTGCGTCTTTAGTCGAAAGCTATTTCTTTTATGATTCCTTCTCTCACTTCTTGAAGACTTTCTTTTTCATTCAATAGCGCCTCTCCTATAAGAGAAGGAGCTTTCTTCACCCCTACGTACGGCAGGCCCTTCTTCAAGAGTGCCCTTTCCCCAGCCTCCAATCGTCTCAGAAGAGAAGACTAAGCTCAGACGAATTGCAGTCCGNACTCTCGCTTCTTGAAGACTTTCTTTTTCATTCAATAGCGTCTCTCCTATAAGAGAAGGAGCTTTCTTCACCCCTACGTACGACATGCCCTTCTTCAAGAATGCCCTTTCCCCAGACTCCAATCGTCTCAGAAGAGAAGACTAAGCTCAGACGAATTGCAGTCCGCCCCGGCCCCTCTTTAGTGACTTTGGTCAGGAAAAGGGAATAGGGCAATAACTATTGTTAATATTAAGCTAGTCGTTGTAAATTTAAAGGGAAAATTACACTATATGCCTACAGTTATAAAATAGTTATGCAAATAATTTTATGATAAATATCAATAGTAACGTAATAAAATTACAATAACCATAAGTTATATAACAAACAAATATTATAATAATAGTATAAAATATTTTTATATTATTGTTAATGTATATAACTTAAATCAAAAAACGAAAAATCTATTAACTTCAATAATGAATCAAGTATGATTCTAGTATTGCTAATACATGAAAGGGTGATGTCTTGCTAGTTGTATCTTATGTTAAATCTTTAAGGAACGAAAAAATAATAATTTATTTTTACATATTTTTTGCAAAACCCACTTAATCTATTTATTTTTCGTATAACTCCATAACTTTTCTGTGAAATCTCATATTTGTATGGATTTTGCATTTTCTTTGCGGTTTGATAATGTAGTTTTTTAAGTGATTTTCTTTTTAAGGCCTTTCTTTTCCTCTTAGCACCAAATCTGAATATTTGTGTGCTTGAAAACCAACTATTATTAGTTTGAAGCTCTTGAAATTTGTTTTTTGTGAAGAATTGTTTGGTTCAAAGAGGGTGTTACAAAATATCTTTATAGTACCTTCGGGGAGTTGATAGTGAAATTTGGTCCCATTTAGAGTTAATTTGAGGTGATCGAACTTTTCTGCTGAAAATTATAAAAGAAACACAGTTACTCAACCTACATTATTATAGTATACTGTTTATTGCAGTATAATGCAACAATATACTAACAATATACTATAATAGTATATAATAGAGTGCAATGACATACCGTAATAGTATACAATATACTAAAATAATATCTATAATTATATTTGATTGGAGGTCGTGGCTAAAGTTTGAGACAATTTGGTAAAAATTCTGGAGTAAATATTTGAAATTTAGGTTGAAATTGAGTTGAACTAGCGAAGAAGACCAATTTACATCGTATACTAAAATAACATATCATATACCATTTAGGTACAATACATTTAATTCAATAGTATATAATTTATTACGTTAACTTGGCGAAAAATAATTCATACTGTATATCAAAATAATATACGATATTCTAATTTGGTATACAGTTCATTCCAACGATATACTATTAGTATACTATATAATGTAACAATATACTATTGCAATTTGGTCTTTTTAGAATTTTATGAAATTTTCATTGAGTTTTTTTTTAATATTTCAACGGAGTTCTCATGTTTTTTCAATTTTTTCTTAAACCAAAATATTTAGTTTGAAATATTTGATTGGAGGTTATGGATAACGTTGAGTCGATTTAGTGGAAATTCTAGAGTAAGTTTTTGAAATTTAGGTTCAAATTGAGCTGACTAAAGAAGACAAATTTGTATCAAATACCAAAATAACATACTATATATATCATTTTGGTATATAATATTTAATTCAATAGTGTATTTATTGTGTAGAACTGGCGAAGAAGAATTTATACTGTATACCAAAATGACATACTATATACCATTTGGTAGTCCATTCAAATGATATACTATTACAGTATGATATATAATGTAACTATATACTATTAGAATTTGGTCCTTTTAATTTTTTTTATTGAGCTCTTTTTCAAATTTTCAACGGAGTTCTCATGTTTTTTAAATTTTTATCGTAAACCACAATATTTAGTTTGAAATATTTGATTGGAGGTTGTGGCTAAAGTTTGAGTCAATTTGGAAAAAAATTGGAATATTTTGAAATTTAGGTTGAAATTGAGTTGAACTAGCGAAGAACACCATTTTTTATTATATACTAAACTAACATACTATATACTATATTTTATATAATATTTAATTCAATAGTATATAATTTATTACAACAGTATACTATTACAGTATATGATATAACATAACAATATAGTTAAGTTTGGTATTTTTATTTTTATTTTTTCCAGAAAAAATTAATGGGTCCTTTTTCAATTTTCTAACAGAGTTCTCGATATCATATACCATGTCAGTATATGATATATAGCATATAAGTATCATAGTATACTACAATAATATACTTCAATTGATACGAATATATTATTTTTGACAAATTATATGCTAAAGTAAGTTATTTTCTAATAACTAATATATAAGACATACTAATAAATAAGAATAACAATAAAAGAGCAAAAAATATGTCCAGAATTAGATTATGAAAAAAGAAATACAAATTGATTTGAAATACTAATGAAATTAAAAAAGGAAAAAGAAAATGAAACCAATAAATAAAAGAGAAAACAGTTATAATTTATAATTTGTTCTAATAATTGGATTAAAAAAAGATAAAATTTGTATTAAAAAAATATGACAAATATTTATCATATCTGTTATATTTTCTTATTGTATAAAAATAAGAATAATAAAAACGAGAAAGAAACAAATACATACATAAATAAATAAGGAGCGAAAATTCAGTGTGATATTAAATTATGGTAAAAATAATAATAATAATAATATGATTGGCAAAAAAAATGAACAGAAAAGGAGGGAAAATTTTAGAAGAAAATAGAAAAAAGAAAAGGAGGAAAAAATAAAAGAAGTCGAGAAATACAAAAAAAAAAGAGGAAAAAGAAAAAAATTACCCACAAAAGCTACCATTGATAGAAAAGATAATTCGTTCGATGAGTAAAAAATAAAAGCTACCATTGATAGAAAAGATAATTCGTTCGATGAGTAAAAAATAAAAGCTACCATTGATAGAAAAGATAATTCGTTCGATGAGTAAAAAATAAAAGCTACCATTGATAGAAAAGATAATTCGTTCGATGAGTAAAAAATAAAAGCTACCATTGATAGAAAAGATAATTCGTTCGATGAGTAAAAAATAAAAGCTACCATTGATAGAAAAGATAATTCGTTCGATGAGTAAAAAATAAAAGCTACCATTGATAGAAAAGATAATTCGTTCGATGAGTAAAAAATTAAATGGGAAAGGAAGAGTAAATAGTTTGTTTTTGTAGGTAATTGTGTCTGTCACGACCCAAATTCCGCTCAGATCGTGATGGCGCCCAATCCCGGAGTCAGGCAAGCCAACATCTACCTACTAGTGAAGTTCCTTTACTTGCTTGAGTAATAAAAATCCCTTTTGCGTTTTTAAAATAAGAAATTCGTTAAAATAACTTTTAAGTGAAAGTACGTGAGAGTATATAACTCAAAAGTAACGCCATCGCATACAACGTGACAATATACCCGACAAAATCTACTAAGTGTGCAAGAACCTAGCGTCACAAGTCAACAGGCGACTGACAGAATATACAAAACACCACTAGTAAATACACTACTATCTGAAGGGTAATAGACAATAATATCTAAATATGTAAGCAGGGGACTCCACAGTGCTGCCGAGACCGCCAAGGAAAAGCAGCTCACCGTGTAGTCAGCAGAATGGAAACTCTCAACGATGACCGCCGGTGTAGTGACCGGATGTCGCTGTCTCAGAACCTGTACAATTAAGTACAGAAGAGTAGCATGAGTACATATATTTAAATATGTACCAAGTGAGTATCCCGTCTAAACTCGAAGAAGTAGTGACGAGAAGTAGACGTATTACTCACTAGGTCAATAATAATAATATGTTGCAACGAGATTAAACAGGAACAAAAGTTATGGAAAGCAGGTAGGCATGGATCAATCAAGTATGCAAGTAATATCACCTCTTCAATATCAATCGACAATAGTAAATAGAATTCCTCGAGTTTCCTCCCATACCAAACAACTTGAATAAGGGTAATCTATGATAAAAGCTCACAGACAAATAAATAACATGTAATATGCCAAAGCGTACGGCCGAAGCCTCGCAATAAATTAAATGTGCACTGTCGAGGGTCGACGGTCCGAACCATAGATGCATCTATTACTCCGCTCACGAATCGATACTGTGACGCGGTTAACATAATATCAGGCTACCCCGCTCACGAATCATACCTGTGACTCGGGTGCTCGTAACATACACATAATTATCAGGAGAAAACTTAAGAGAAATTTTGGGTACAAAATTGAAACATAGGAGTCACATTTAGTTTACACGATACTTGCTAACATTTCCACACCAACTTCAGGGATATCAACCAAACCGAATGTATATGCAAAGATACAGGCAAGACACGTATAGGCATGCTTGGGAGTCCTAAAGCTACCCGACATGGCATAATAGTTGCTACGTACGGACTCTCGTCACTTGGTGCGCACGTAGCCCCCGCAAATAAGATCATTCAATCAGTCACAATCACCTATGGGGATAATTCCCTCTTACAAGGTTGGAAAGGAGACTCACCTCGCATAGAGTCTACTCCTCGAGTCAAGAAGGTGCCCGACACTCCAAATTCGTCGCCCAAGGACTCGAAACTAGCCAAATATTATTTAAATGCATCAATATACGCTCAAAAGTATGGGATTCTACTACGAACTAGGCTAATTCATCATTCTTGAAGAAATATCAAAATACACCCCTGGGCCCACATGCTCGGATTCCGAAAATTTTTTAAGAAATCATTCACCCATAGCCTAAGGATCATTAATATATAATCTTTGTATGATTTCATGGTAGAAAAGTAGTGAAATTCCTAAAAATCCATCAATCCTAGGTCTTGGCTCTAACCCATAATTTTTCCCTTAATTAGGGTGTAATCCACCTACAAGTTCATGTATTTAGCTTAAATTGCCATAAAAGTTACTTACCTCTTAGTTTCTAGGTGAAACTCCCTCTTGAAGAGCTCCCAAAATCGACCCAAGTGAAGAAAAATGGAGAAAATGAGCCTAAGTCCCGTTTTTAAGAAAATACACTGCCCAGGTGTTACTCTATGCAAACGCACCCTGGGCAGTGCGTTCGCGAAGGCTTGATTGACCAGGCCCACACTGGGATTCTACGCGAACGCGAGGTAGGGGCTGCGAACGCGGAGACTAGCTGGGCTAGACCTTCGCGAACGCGGCTGGACGGGTGCAAACGCGAAGGCAAACGGCAACTGGGTCGGCCCAATAGGCTGGACCCTATGCAAACGCGACGGAGGGAGGGCGGACGCGAAGGCCAGGAGGCCCAACCCATCGCGAACGCGGTTGGGGAACGCGAACGCGTAGAGCATCATTAGCCCCTGCCCAATTCCTTCTTCGCGAACGCGGCCACCCTCCCGCGAACGCGAAGAAGGAAACCATATATAGAAAATTCTGGTGTTTTGAATTTAGCTCCGGGAGGTCCGAAACTCACCCGAGCCTCCCGGGACCCCGTCCAAAAGCACTGACAAGTCTGTATACGTGATACAGACTTGCTCGAATTCACGAAATGTGAAAAACAACAACGGAACAACGGATTCAACCCCAAAACCAAATTGAATCAAACTTTGAACTTAGAGTTTTAGAAGTCGGTTTCAAGGCACTGAACCGACCTACACTACTCGGAATGACACCAAACTTTACAGGAAACACATAATAATCATATTTGACCTGTTCCAGCTCCGGAACCAATTCTAGTTTTTCATCAAGTTTTTACATAGAAGCTTCCCGGCTACACGCTCGGGTTGCGCACGCATATCGATGTAGAATTTAACGGAGGCTTTCGGAGCCTCGGACCGCAGATTTAGCTAGGTTAACACGGGATGACTGTTTGGATCATCACAATGTCAATCACTCTAACTTAAATGTATGACTATCCCTTTCAGATTATGATCTTTTGACTACTACACCATTCGAATTATGACCTCTTAGCTACTCATCTATCTCTTGACAAGTACTCCATCCCTCTCAAATAATTTGTTGTAATTTTTTTAAAAATAGCTATCTTGAATTATTTATTATTTTATAAGTTTAAGATATAATTAATAATTTTTTCTATTTTACCCTTGTAATAATTGTTTTTGAAGATAGAGATGACACATTACAACAACAACAACAATAACAACCCTGTATAATCCCATTAGTGGTGTCTGGGGAGGGTAGTGTGTATGCAGACCTTACCCCTACCTTGGGCTATAGAGGCCGTTTCCAATACACCCTCGACTCCCTGTGATGACCCAAAAGGTCATGCCGTGTAATTTTAACTAAATATGTATTGTGACGCCCTGAAAGCCTTCGTTTATCTCACCTCGATGTGCGTGCACAGCTCGGGCGCGTAGCCAGGAAGCCTTTATGTGGAAAATTGATAAAATATCGAATTTATGATAATTATTTGGATAAAGTTGACTTTGGTCAACATTTTTGGTAAACGGACCCGGACCCATGATTTGACAGTCCCGGAGGGTCCGTAGGGAAATGTGGGACTTGAGCATATGCCCGGAATCGAATTTCGAGGTCCCAAGCCCGAGAAATAAATTTTTAAAGAAAATTATTTTCTGAAAAATATAAAGGTTTTTGTAAATGACAATTGATGTGAAACCTGTGTTATTGGGCTCATATTATAGTTCCGGAGCCTGGAACAGGTTCAATATGTTTATTTTGTACTACCTGTGAAATTTGGTGAGGAACGGACTTGGTTTGACGTAATTCAGACTAAAATTGGGAAGTTTAAAAGTTATGAAGCTTTTGAGAATTTTTATATATTTTGGAGTTTAATTTGTTGTTTTCGATGTTATTTTGGTGTTTTGATAGTCACGACCCAAATTCCCAACTCAGGTCGTGATGGCACCCAACACCGGAGTCAGGCAAGCCAACACTAGTTTACTAACGAGGTTGCCTTATTTAATTGAATAGTTGAATACTTGCCAAGTTTTAAGTTAAGAAATCGTTAAATGAAGCGGATAAGTGAGGCAACTTAATTTAATGTAACCCAAAAATCATGTGCCACCATATAGGGTATATAAAAGATACCAGAAAGTCTACCATGTGAGCCAAGACCTAGTGTCACAAGTCTACAGGCAACCAGTAGAATATACAAGACTAGGTAAAATAAATGAACTACTGTCTGGAATATATAGACAGAGATATCCCAAAAATGATAGAACACCGTGTAGTCGAGTCTGGAATATACTCTCAGTGACGAACACCGGTATGGTGACTAGATGAAACTGCCTCAGAATCTGTACAATTAAGTACAGAAGCGTAGCATGAGTACATATAAATAAATATATACCCAGTGAGTATCCCGTCTAAACTCGAAGAAGTAGTGACGAGAGGTAGACGCGATACTTACTAGGGTCAATAGCGATAAGGTATATAAATGAATCTAGAAAGGATTAACAGTCCAAAAAAATCAAGAAGACATAATTTATCAAGTGTGCGAACTTGCAATCTAACATCATACGTCAATTAAAAATTATCAAAAGTTCTAAGTTCCCTTCCACATAGAGCAATTTATTGAATAATGATAATAATACTCTCAGTCAAATTCATAGCACATAATACGTCGAGGCGTACGGCCGAAGCGACACAAAAATATGCACTGCCGAGGGTCGAACGGCTCGAACCATAGATGCATCTATTACCCCATTCGCGAATCGATCATGCGACACAGTTGACATAATTATAAGGCTAGCCCTCTCATGAATCATACATGCGACACGTGTGCTCATATACATACACAAAATTATCAGGAAATTCAGGAATGTATCATGGATTATTTGAAAACAGAGATTTAAGCATTTAAACTTACACATAACTTCCTAATATCCTCAGGTCAATTTCAAAGATAATAAGCAACTAGGAACACATGTAGAGATACAAGTAAGGCACATAAAGGCATGCTTGTGAATCCTAAATTCTACCCGACATAACATAGTAGTAGCTATGCACGGACTTTCGTCACTTTGCGCATGCGTAGCCCCTGCAAATAAGGATAATTCAATCATTTACATTTACCTATGGGGACAATTCCCTCTTACAAGGTTGGAAAATAGACTCACCTCGTGTCGAATCTACTTCTCGGACCAAGAACGCGCCCAAAACTCCGAACTCTACACCCGAGGACAGGAAACTAGCCAAATGTTATACAAATGTATCAATGCATGCTCAAAGTATGGAAATTATCCTACTTATTTAGTAAATTCATCTTTCTTAAAGAAATCCCAAAATTCACCCCCTGTCTCGCACGCTCAGATTCCAAAAATTTACGAAGGGAACACTCACCCATAACCTAGGGATCATTAATATGTGATTTTTACTTGATTTCATGGCTAATTAACGGGTAATTCCTCAAATTCTTGAAAGCCCTAGGTTACTACCCAGTTCCTTGATTTTCACTAATTAGGTAGTTAATTTAACAAGGAATTCATGTATTAAACTAATACTAGGGTTGAATTTACTTACCTCTTAGTAGCTAGGTTGAATACCCTCTTGTGAGCTCTCAAAATCGCCTATGGTGAAGAAGAAATGGTGAAAAATGGCTAAGTCCCGTGTTTAAAAGAGCTCACTGCCTTCAGTGATCTCGCACCTGCGAGCCAAGGCTCGCACCTGCGGAAGTGACCCAGAAAGCTTGGGATCGCACCTGTGGAGGGAGGCCCGCACCTGCGGCTCCGCTACGGCAGAATCGTGTCCGCACCTGCGATAATGGACCTTAACACCTGGGGCCGCACCTGCAAGGCCTGGACCGCAGGAGCGGTCTCGCACCTGCGACTGGGCAACCGCACCTGCGGTCACACCAGTTGAGGTGCACCAGTAGTTAAGGCTGCTGGGTTTTGGCCTCGTTTGGTTCCCGGGAGGCACCTGAGCCCACCCGAGCCTTTGTCCGATTATGTCAACAAGTCCTAAGTCATAGTACGGATCGCTCGAGCCTTCGGAACACCCGAAACAACGCTAAAACGCAAAATCACACCTCAAAACCCCTAGAATCAAACTTAAGAATCTTCAAGTTCTTGAATTCGGTTTCAATGCGCCGAAACGACCTATACTACTCGGAATGACACCAAATTTTGTGAGCAAGTCATAAATGACATACCGGAACTATTCCCGATCTCGGATTTCTGTTCGGACCTCGATAATACGAAAACACGTTCCAAACCACATTATGAACTTAAGGAAACTCTATTTCGCTATTTGGCGTTGAAACGCTCCCGGGTCATTCAAAACCCATTCCGGACATACGCACAAGTCCAAAATCATCATATGAAGCTACCAAAATCGTCGGAACTCGATTCCGAGGTCGTTTACTCAAAACGTTGACCGAAGTCAAACTTGGCCTTAAAAACCAACCTTAAGGGAGCCAAGTGCCCCTATACCACTCTAAACACTTCCGAATCCTGAACCACCCGTCCCCGCAAGTCATAAATCACTATAATCCGCTACGAGAAGTATTCTTTAAGGGAACGGGGTCCGAATACGCAAAATGACCGGTCGGGTTGTTACATTCTCCACCTCTTAAACAAACATTCGTCCTCGAACGGGTCTAGAATCGTACTTGATGTGCTGAATTAGTGCGGATATCTGCTCCGTATGTCCTCGTCGGACTCCCAAGTCGCTTCCTCGACTGGTTGGCCTCTCCACTAGACCTTCGCGGCAGAAACTCTTTTGGATCTCAATTGGTGATCCTGTCTATCAATAATAGCAACTGTAAACCATCGATTGCACGATAGAATATGAAATAAAGGAGGTTTCCTAACACCCTATAGCCTCCCGAAGATAAATACAGACGTCTCCGTATCGATCCACAAGACTTTATTAGGTTTGCCTGTGACTTGTGAGACCTACGTGAACTTAGAGCTCTGATACCATGTTGTCACGACCCAAATTCCCAACTCAGGTCGTGATGGCGCCCAACACTGGAGTCAGGCAAGCCAACACTAGTTTACTAATGAGGTTGCCTTATTTAATTGAATAGTTGAATATTTGCCAAGTTTTAAGTTAAGACATCGTTAAATGAAGCGGATAAGTGAGGCAACTTAATTTAATGTAACACAAAAATCATGTGCCGCCATATAAAGTATATCAAAAATACCAGAAAGTCTACCACGTGAGCCAAGACCTAGTGTCACAAGTCTACAGGCAACTAGTAGAATATACAGGACTAGGCAAAATAAATGAGCTACTGTCTGAAATAAATATACAGAGATATCCCAAAAATGATAGAAAACTCCACAGTGCTGCTGGAGATCGCCAAGAGGAGCAGCTCACTGTGTAGTCGAGTCCGGAATATACTCTCAGTGACGAACACCGGTATGGTGACCAGATGCAACTGCCTCAGAACCTGTACAATTAAGTACAAAAGCGTAGCATGTGTACATATAAATAAATATGTACCAAGTGAGTATCCCGTCTAAACTCGAAGAAGTAGTGACGAGAGGTAGACGTGATACTTACTAGGGTCAATAGCAATAAGGTATATAAATGAATCTAGAAAGGATTAACAGTCAGAAAAAAATCAAGAAGACATAGTTTATCAAGTGTGCGAACTTGCAATCTAACATCATATGTCAATTAACAATTATCATAAGGTCTAAGTTCCCTTCCACATAGAGCAATTTATTGAATAATGATAATAATACTCTCAGTCAAATTCATAGCACATAATATGCCGAGGCGTACGGCCGAAGTGACATAAAAATAAATGTGAATTGCCGAGGGTCGAACAGCTCGAACCATAGATGCATCTTTTACCCCGCTCGCGAATCGATCATGCGACGCGGTTGACATGATTATAAGGCTATCCCGCTCACGAATCATACTTGCGACACATGTGCTCGTATACATACACAAAATTATCAGGAAATTCAGGAATTTATCATGGATTATACTTGAAAACAGAGATTTAAGAAATTAAACTTACACATAACTTCCTAATATCTTGATGTCAATTTCAAGGATAATAAGCAACTAGGAACATGTGTAGAGATACAGGTAAGGCACATAAAGGCATGCTTGTGAATCCTAAATTCTATCCGACAATAACATAGTAGTAGCTACGCACGGACTCTCATCACATTGCGAGTGTGTAGCCCCCGCAAATAAGGATAATTCAATTATTTACGTTTACCTATGGGGACAATTCCCTCTTACAAGGTTGAAAAGGAGACTCACCTCATGTCGAATCTACTTCTCGGACCAAGAACGCACTCAAAACTCCGAACTCTACACCCGAGGACTCGAAACTAGCCAAATGTTATACGAATGTATCAATGCATGCTCAAAGTATGGAAATTATCCTACTTATTTAGTAAATTCATCATTCTTGAAGAAATCCCAAAATTCACCCTCGGGCCTGCACGCTCGGATTCTGAAAAGTTACGAAGCGAACACTCACCCATAACATATGGATCATTAATATGTGATTTTTACTTGATTTAATGGCTAATTAACGGGTAATTCCTCAAATTCTCGAAAGCCCTAGGTTACTACCCAATTCCTTGATTTTCACTAATTTTGTAGTTAATTTAACTAGAAATTCATGTATTTAACTAACACTAGGGTAGAATTTACTTACCTCTTAGCAGCTAGGTCGAATATCCTCTTGTGAGCTATAAAAATCGCCTATGGTGAAGAAGAAATGGGGAAAAATGGCTAAGTCACGTGTTTAATAGAGCTCACTGCCTTAAGTGATCTCCCACCTGCGAGCCAAGGCTCGCACCTGCGGAAGTGGCCCAGAAGGCCTGGGATCGCACCTGCTGAGATGGCCCAGAAGTCTTGGGATTGCACCTGCGATAATGGACTTTCTCACCTGGGGCCGCACCTGCAAGGCCTGGACCGCAGGAGCAGTCTCGCACGTGCGACTGGGCAACCGCATCTGCGGTCACACCAGTTCAGGTGCACCAGCAGTTAAGGCTGCTGGATTTTGGCCTCGTTTAGTGCCCGGGAGGCACCTGGGCCCACCCGAGCCCCCGTCAGATTATGTCAACAAGTCCTAAATCATAGTACGGACTCGCACTAGCCTTCAGAACACCCGAAACAATGCTAAAACTCAAAATCACACCTCAAAACCCCTAGAATCAAACTTAAGAATATTCAAGTTCTTGAATTCGGTTTCAATGCGCGAACCGACCTATACTACTCGGAATGACACCAAATTTTGCAAGCAAGTCATAAATGACATAACGAAACTATTCCTAGTATCGAATTTCTGTTCGAACCTCGATAACATAAAAACACGTTCCAAACCACATTATGAACTTAGGGAAACTCTATTTCGCTATTTGGCGTTGAAACACTCCCAAGTCATTCAAAACCCATTCCGACATACGCACAAGTTCGAAATCATCATACAAAGCTACCGGAACCGTCGGAACTTGATTCTGAGGTCGTTTACTCAAAAAGTTGACCGAAGTCAAACTTGGCCTTAAAAGCTAACCTTAAGGGAGCCAAGTGCCCCTATACCATTCTAAACACTTACGAATCCCAAACCACCCGTCCCCGCAAGTCATAAATTACTATAAGCTGCTACGGGAAGTCTTATTTAGGGGAACGGGGTCAAAATACGCAAAACGATCAGTCGGATCGTTACATTGATTACTCGAATAAGTCCTTAGGATGTTTCTGAGGTTATGTGTATATTTGGTTTTGGGCCCCGACGGCTCGAGTGAGGTTCGGGTAGGTATCGGATTGCAAAACCTTAGAAAAACTTGGTGTTTGTGAGTTTTCTGATGTCTGAGATTTAATACTAGGCGATCGCGGACAAGACTATGTGATCGCTTAGTCCTATCCGCGATCGCATAGGGGTATAGGAGAACTGGGTGGGGGTTGGGTAGATACCCTGTGCGATCGCATAGTCTTGTTCACGATCACATAGGGTGGGGTCATTTGAACTGTGCGATCGCAGGTCTTTATTTGCGATCGCGGTGCCTTAGAGAGAAATCCTCTATGCGATCGCAGCCTTTCCTAAGCGATCGCATAGACTAATTTCGTCCAATCATTTTAAAAGCCTAAAAACAGAATAGTATTGGGATTTACCCCATTTTTCTCAAACTTCATCTTCTTCAACCCCCTTAGGAGATTTTGGTGCACCTTTTCCACCATAGCTTCATAGGTAAGTGTTCTTAACTCCATTTCTTTCCATTTTCATCATCTAATATTAGATTCTATGCCTAAAAACATGGGATTAAAGGGTATAAATTGGGGTTTTGGGTAGAGTTAGGGCTTTTTGAATTCTTGGTAATTTGACCTCGTTTTGGGGTCGGATTTCAAAACAAATTGTATATTCGGGCTCGTGGGGGAATGGGTGATCGGGTTTTGGTCCGAACCTCGTGTTTGGACCAAGCGAGCCCGAGGTCAAATTTTTGAATTTTTGGAAGAATATTGGGAAATCTATAATTAGGCTTTGGAATTGAATTGTTGAGTAATTATTGATGTTATTGAGTCAATTGTATCTAGATACGATTGTTTCGGAGCCGTATTCGAGAGGAAAAGCGGTGCTAGAGGCTTGATTTGCATTCTTGGAGCCGAGGTAAGTGTTTGGCCTAACCTTAGCTTGAGGGAATAGGTATAGAGTCTTATTTGCTATGTGTTAATCCATGTCCAACGTATAGGTGAGGTGACGGGTACCTATATGTTGTGGTCAAGCATGCCCGTGAGTCAAAATTGATGATTTATATAGTGTAATTTGATATTCTCTGTGTAATGAATTAATTGTTGTTCTGGAAGGGATACATGAAGGGCATTTCATGATGTAGATTGTTATTGATTATTCGCCCGGTTGAGGAAAATGTGTTAAAATTATACCTCTAAGTGAGATTGGTTATAGCCGAGTCCCTTGCCAGGACGGTAGAATACTTGTTGATTATTTCGGTACATTTGAGGTTTCTTATTATTGTCTTTCCTGTCAATTGTTGCTTTTACATATGTTATGCACGGGGGGACATTCCGTGCCAAGTGATTGTGAGGTTATGCGCGAAGGGACATTTCGCGCCGAGTGATTATTATTTATGGACGAGAGGACATTCCGTGCCGAGTGATTGTGAGGTTATGCATGAGGGGACATTTCGTGCCGAGTGATCATTTATTATTTATGCACGAGGGGACATTCCGTACCGAGTGATTATTATTTATACACGAGGGGACATTCCGTGCCGAGTGATTGTGAGGTTATAGCACGAGGGGACATGTCGTGCCGTTTCTGTTTATTTATTTGTTCAGAGCTATACTCCCTACTGTTAATTTTACATTTCAAATGTTATCTTGTTCTGTTGTTTCAGATAGTTGTTGCCCTTCATCCCCAACATGTTCTCCCCCGTTGTTGTATTCACTTGTTTATTTCCTGTCATTATTTCCTGTTATATTATTGAATTGCATATGTGTTATTTGTTGTCGCGTCCTAGCCTCGTCACTACTTCGGCGAGGTTAGGCTCGGCACTTACTCAGTACATGAGATCGGTTGTACTGATGCTACACCTGTACTTCTTTATGTTGTGAAGATTATAGCGCCGGACCCAGTGGACACTGAGCGAGGGAGTAGCCTTCAGTCCACGGCGACACTGAGGTAGTACTTTAGGCGTCTACAGGCCTTGGCATCTCCTCTTATCCTTTCTCTCAATTTCTGTCTTATCCAGTAATTTCAAGGCAGTTGTATTCACTTATTTCAGACCATTGTATTTAGTAAAATATTAGACCGTCCGTGTAATTGTGACACCGGTTCAAGGGGATTATATACGGAAATTTCGTAACATTTATTATATTAAGTTGATGAATTCTTAGCTTCTGGATTCTTTAACAATATTTGCTCTAGTTATTGTTGTTATTTCAATTGTATACAAGTAACCTTAATTAAACGTTGGCTTGTCTTACGGGTTCAACGTTAGACGCCATCACGGCCTGAAGGTGGGATTTCGGGTCGTGACAAGTTGGTATCAGAGCTTTCAGTTGCTTAGGTCTCACAATCCACGGACGAACTTGGTAGAGTCTGAAGGATCGGTACGGAGACGTTTTTACTTATCCCCCAGAGGCTGCAAAGTTAGGAATAACTTCACTTTTCTTCTTCTCCGTCGTGCGATTTGAATTCTAGATGCTAATTAAATTTGTATTCCACTCTCTCGCAGATGGCGAGAACGCATGCTTCGTCATCTACTGATCAACATCCCGATCCTCCTGTTGCAGCTCCTACGAGGGGTAGAGGACGAGGCCGAGGCCGTGGCAGGGGCAGGGCTCAGCCTAGAGTAGTAGTCCCAGTAGAGGACCCACAGGTAGACTTTGCCGGTGAGATTCCTGCTTAGACGGTTCTAGTTAGACCAGCTCAGGTCCCAGAGGGGTTCATTGTCACCCAGGTTCCTCAGAACGCTCTTGTCCGCTTGCTGGGACTTATGGAGAGCGTGGCTCATGCCAGTCTTCTTCCTACTACACCAACCGTCTCTCAGGCTGGGGGAGGGCCCCAAACTCTTGCTATTCGCACACCAGAGCAGTTAGCCACTCAGTTCCAGATTCCAGCACCTCAGACAACTGGAGCAGCTCTGGTATTGTAGCACCAACAGTTGAGGGAGCAGCCATGTCTGTTAATGCCCTATGGAGATTGGATCGGTTCACAAAGCTATTTCCTACTACTTTTACTGGTGCACCATCTGAGGATCTCCAGGATTACTTGGAAAGTTGCTATGAGGTTCTTCGGAACATGGGCATTATGGAGACCAATGGGGTTGATTTTGCCACATTTCGTCTTTCTGGTACCTCCAAGACTTGGTGGAGATATTACTGCTTGACCAGACCAGCTGGGTCTTCACCTTTGTCTTGGGCTCAGTTCTCCGAGTTGTTCTTGGGGAAGTTTCTTCCAGTTACTCAGATGGAGGATCTTCGGAGGCAGTTTGAGCATCTTGAGCAGGGATCTACGACTGTTACACAGTATGAGACCAGGTTCATCACTCTGGCCTGACATGCTATCATGATACTCCCCACTGATCGTGAGAGGGTGAGGAGGTTTATCGAGGGTCTAGCTCAGCCTATCAGACTTCAGATGGACAGGGAGGCAGGTACTGATATCTCTTTTCAGGATACGGCCGATGTGGCCAGGCGTATTTAGATGGCCTTATCACAGGGAGGTGGTCAGGGGTTAGACAAGAGACCTCATCATTTCGGCCGGTTCAATGGTGCCTCATCTGGAGGAAGAGATTCCTTTTGTAGAGGCCATCCTCCTAGGCCATTCATATCGGCACTTCAGGTATCCCGTAGTGCGTCGTCAGCTCCCATCAGTGCACCACCGATTCAAAGCTTCCAGGGTGGTCATTTTGGTCGACAGGGGCAGTTCCAGGGTCAGTATTCTCAGCAGCTAAGGTCTTGCTTCACTTGCGGTGGTACGGGGCACATTTCTAGGTTTTGCCCCCGAAGTTTTGGTGGTCCTCAGTATCAGGGTTCCCGTGCCATGGTTCCCGCATCAAGTGCACCCCCGCCCACTCAGCTAGCTAGGGGTGGTGGTTGTGGTGCCAGAGGTGCAGGTCAGACTCATAGAGGTGGAGGACAGGCCATGAGAGGTAGAGGTCAGCCCGCAATAGGTCGACCCAGAGATGTCCAAATTGGAGGGGCTCCGCCCCGATGCTATGCTATTCCTGCCAGGCCTGAGGCTGAGGCCTCTGATGCAGTTATTACAGGTAAGGTTTCATTTTGCAGCCGAGATGCTTCAGTTTTATTTGATCCGTGATCTACATTCTCCTATGTGTCTTCATATTTTGCCCATTATCTAAGTATGACCTATGATTACTTGAGTACTTCTGTATATGTGTCTACACCGTGGGTGATTCTATTGTGGTAGATCGAGTCTACCGTTCATGCTTATTGGTTATTAGCGGTTTGGAGACTCAGGTAGACCTTTTTCTTCTTGATATGGTTGACTTTGATGTTATTTTGGGGATGGATTGGCTATCTCCCTATCATGCCATTCTGGACTGTCATGCCAAGATAGTTACCTTGGCCCTGCCAGGAGTACCTCGTTTGGAGTGGAGGGGGGACTCCTAGTCATTCTTCCGGTAGAGTTATTTCATATATGAAGGCTCAGCGCTTGGTCGAGAAGGGTTGTTTGGACTATTTGGCCTATGTTCGTGATTCTAGTGCTGAGGTTTCTTCTATGGAGTATGTGCCCGTGGTCCGTGAGTTTCCAGAGGTATTCCCTGCTGACCTGCCGGGTATGCCACCCGACAGGGATATTGATTTTTGCATTGGGTTGGATTTGGGCACTCAGCCCATTTCTACTCCGACGTATCGCATGGCCCCGCTAGAGTTGAAGGATTAGTTGCACGATTTGTTAGATAAAGGCTTCATTAGGCCTAGTGTTTCTCCTTAGGGTGCCCCAGTGTTGTTCGTTAAGAAGAAAGATGACTCAATGAGGATGTGTATTGACTACCGGCAGTTGAACAAGGTTACTATTAAGAATATGTATCCTTTGCCGAGGATTGATGATCTATTTTACCAGCTTCAGGGTGCTATAGTATTTTCCAAGATAAACTTGAGATCTGGTTACCATCAGCTGAGGATTAGGGCGTCTGATGTCCCTAAGACAGCCTTTCGCACTCGGTATGGGCATTATGAGTTCTTGATGATGTCATTTGGGTTGACTAATGTCCCCGCTGCTTTTATTGAGTTGATGAACCGAGTGTTCAGGCCCTATTTGGACTCGTTTGTTATAGTCTTCATTGATTATATTTTGATTTACTCCCGTGGCTGAGAGGAACATGAGCAGCACCTTCGAGTCGTCCTCCAGACTCTAAGGGATAGTCAGTTGTATGCCAAATTTTCTAAGTGTGAGTTCTGGTTGAGTTCGGTGGCATTTCTAATCCATGTTGTGTCGGCAGAGGGTATTCAGGTGGATCCCAAGAAGATTTCAGCAGTCAGAGATTGGCCTAGACCCACCTCAGCTACGGAGATTCGGGGCTTCTTGGGCTTAGCAGATTATTATCGCCGGTTTGTGGAGGGCTTTTCATCTATTGCAGCCCCGATGACCAGGTTGACTCAGAAGGGTGCCCTGTTCAGGTGGTCTGATGAGTGTGAGGCGGGCTTTCAGAATCTCAAGACAGCCTTGACCACGACATCGGTGTTAGTTTTGCCCATAAGTTCAGGGCCTTATACCATGTATTGTGACGCTTCACGGGTTGGACTGGCTGCAGAACAGATGCATGATTGAAAGGTTATATACTTCACGTCAGTTGAAGGTTCATGAGAAGAACTATCCAGTCCATGATTTGGAGTTAGCATCTATTGTTCATGCGTTGAAGATTTGGAGGCATTATCTGTATGGGGTGCCGTATGAGGTGTTCACGGATCATAAGAGTTTGCAATATCTGTTCAAGCAGAAAGAGTTGAATATGAGGCAGAGGAGATGGTTAGAGTTATTGAAAGACTACGACATTACCATTCTTTATCATCCAGGAAGGGACAATGTGGTGGCCGATGCTTAGAGCCGGAAGTCAGCCAGCATGGGTAAAATAGTCTTGCCTATCTATCAGTCAGAGAGCAACCGTTTTCTTTGGATGTTCAGGCTTTGGCCAACCAGTTTATGACGTTGGAGGTCTTTGAGACTAGTAGTGTTTTCGCCCATACTGTGGCCCGTTCCTCATTGTATGATCGTATTCGGGCTGGGTAGTATGATGATCGTAATTTATGCGTTCTTAGAGATACGGTTCGGTACGAAGGTTCCAAGAAGGTCACAGTTGATGATGAGGGAGTTCTGAGGATGCAGGGTCATATTTGTGTACCTGATGTTGATTGTATTCGTGAGTTGATATTGCAGGAGGTCCATAGTTCCTGGTATTCCATTCATCCGGGCGCCACAAAGATGTACCTGGACTTGCGGCAACATTTTTGGTGGCGGAGGATGAAGAAGGATATTGTAGCCTATATAGCTCGGTGCTTGAACTGTCAGCTGATTAAGTACGAGCACCAGAGACCCGGTGGTTTGATGCAGTAGATTGAGCTTCCCGAGTAGAAGTGGGAGCATATCACCATGGATTTTGTAGTTGGACTCCCATGAACTCAGAGGATGTTTGATGCGGTGTGGGTCATTGTGGATAGGCTGACCAAGTCAGCGCACTTCATTCCTGTATCAATTTCGTATTCTTCAGAGCAGTTGGCAAAGATCCATATGAGAGAGATTGTTCGATTGCATGGTGTGCCCGTGTCCATTATATCTGACCGAGGTACTCAATTTATCTCCCATTTCTGGAGACTATTTCAGCGTTCGTTGGGCACACGGGTTGATTTGAGCACAGCGTTTCATCCTCATACGGACGGATAGTCCGAGCGTACTATTCATATCTTGGAGAATATGCTACGAGCGTGTGGAATTGACTTTGGAGGTTCATGGGACCAGTTTTTGCCTTTAGCTGAGTTTGCCTACAACAACAACTATCAGTCGAGCGTTCAAATGGCTCCGTATGAGGCGTTGTATGGTAGGCGGTGTCGGTCGCCAATCGGGTGGTTCGAGCCGGGGGAGGCTAAATTATTGGGTTCAGAATTAGTCCAGGATGCCTAGGACAATGTAAAGATTATCAGGATAGACTCCGTACAGCTCAGTGCAGGCAGAAGAATTATGCGGATCGCAGAGTTCGAGATTTGGCATTTATGATAGGAGATCGGGTATTTCTTTGGGTGTCACCCATGAAGGGCGTGATGAGGTTCGGAAAGAAGGGCAAGTTGAGCCCTAGGTACATTGGTCTATTTGAGATTCTGGATAAGGTGGGAGAGTGGCCTACAGACTTGCTTTGCCACCGAGTTTATCAGCTGTGCACCCGGTGTTTCATGTATCTATGCTTTGGAGGTAAATTGCAGATCCATCTCATGTACTTGACTTCAGCAGTGTCCATTTGGACAAGGATTTGTCTTATGAGTACGAGCCGGTAGCCATATTAGCTCAGCAGGTTTGTCAGTTGAGATCGAAGAGTCATCCTTCGTTTCTTGTTTAGTGGAAAGGTCAGCCTGTTGAGGCAGCTACCTGGGAGTCCGATTCTGATATGCGGAGCCGATATCCCCATCTTTTCCCCGATTTAGGTACCTTTCTATGTCTGTTCGAGGACGAACGCTTGTTTTAGAGGTGGAGATTATGATGACCCAAAAGGTCATCCCGTGTAATTTTAACTAAATCTATGTTCCGAGGCCCTGAAAGCCTCCGTTTATCTCACCTTGATGTGCGTGCGCAGCCCGGGCGCCTAGCCGGGAAGCCTTTATGTGGAAAATTGATAAAATGTTGAATTTATGATAATTATTTGGATAAAGTTGACTTTGGTCAACATTTTTGGTAAACGGACCCGGAACCTTGATTTGACGGTCCCGGAGGGTCCGTAGGGAAATATGGGACTTGAGCGTATGCCCAGAATCGAATTTCGAGGTCCCAAGTCTGAGAAATGAATTTTTAAGGAAAATTGTTTTCTGAAAAATATAAAGGTTTTTGAAAATGAGAATAGATGTGAAAATCGGGCCCGTATTATGGTTGCGGAGCCCGAAACAAGTTCAATATGTTTATTATGTGCTACCTGTGAAATTTGGTGAGGAACGGACTTGGTTTGACGTAATTCAGACTAAAATTGGGAAATTTGAAAGTTCTGAACCTTTTGAGAATTTTTATAGATTTTGGAGTTTAATTCATTGTTTTCGATGTTATTTTTGTGTTTTGATTACTCGAATAAGTCCGTAGGATGTTTATAAGATTGTGTGTATATTTGGTTTTGAGTCCCGAGGGCTCGGGTGAGGTTCGGGTAGGTGTCGGAGTGCAAAACCTTAGAAAAATCTGGTGTTTGTGAGTTTTCTAGTGTCTGAGATTTAATACTATGCCATCGCATAAGTGTCTCTGCGATCGCATAGCATTACGTAAGGGGGGGGAGGTCAGTTCCTATATGCGATCGCATAGTCATGTCCGCGATCGCATAGGGGTATAGGAGAAGTGGGTGGGGGCTGGGTAGATACCATGTGCAATCGTATAGTCTTGTTCGCGATCGCATAGGGTGGGGTCATTTGAACTGTGCGATCGCAGGTCTTTATTCGTGATCGCGTGCCTTAGAGAGAAGTCCTCTATGCGATCGCAGCCCTTCCTTCGCGATCGCATAGACTAATTTCGTCCAGTCATTTTAAAAGCCTAAAAACATAATAGTTTCGGGATTTACCCCATTTTTCTCAAACTTCATCTTCCCTAACCCCCTTAGGCGATTTTGGAGCACCTTTTCCACTCCATCTTCCATTTTCATCATCTATTATTAGATTCTAGGCCTAAAAACATGGGATTAAAGGGTAGAAATTGGGGTTTTGGGTAGAAATAGGGCTTTTTCAATTCTTGGGAATTTGACCTTGTTTTGGGGTAAGATTTCAAAAGAATTTGTATATTCGGGCTCGTGGGGGAATGGGTGATCGGGTTTTGGTCTGAAGCTCGTGTTTGGACCAAGTGGGCTCGGGGTCGAATTTTGGAATTTTCGGAAGAATGTTGGGAAATCTATAATTAGGCTTTGGAATTGAATTGTTGAGTAATTATTGATGTTATTGAGTCAATTGTGTCTAGATACGATTGTTTCGGAGTCGGATTCGAGAGGAAAAGCGGTGCTAGAGGCTTGATTTGCATTCTTGGATCCGAGGTAAGTGTTTGGCCTAACCTTAGCTTGAGGGAATAGGTATAGAGTCTTATTTGCTTTGTGTTAACCCATGTCCAACATATAGGTGAGGTGACAGGTACCTATATGTTGTGGTAGAGCATGCCGTGAGTCGAACTTGATGATTTATATAGTGTTCTTTGATATTCTCTGTGTAATGAATTAATTGTTGTTCTGGAAGTGATACATGGAGGGCATTTCATGATGTAGATTGTTATTGATTATTCGCCCGGTTGAGGATCATGTGTTAAAATTATACCTCTAAGTGAGATTGGTTATAGCCGAGTCCCTTACCGGGACGGTAGAATACTTGTTGATTATTTCTGTACATTTGAGGTTTCTTATTATTGTCTTTCCTATCAATTGTTGCTTTTACATATGTTATGCACGAGGGGACATTTCGTGCCAAGTGATTGTGAGGTTATGCACGAGGGGACATTCAGTGCCGAGTGATCATTTTATTATTTATGCACGAGGGGACATTTCGTGCCGAACGATTATTATTTATGCACGAGGGGATATTCCGTGCCGAACGATTATTATTTATGCACGAGGGGACATTCCGTGCCAAGTGATTGTGAGGTTATAACACGAGGGGACATGCCGTGCCATTTCTGTTTATTTATTTGTTCAGAGCTGTACTCCCTACTGTTAATTTTACATTTCAACTGTTATCTTGTTCTGCTGTTTCAGATAGTTGTTGCCCTTCATCCCCGGCATGTTATCCCACGTTGTTGTATTTGCTTGCTTATTTCCTGTCATTATTTCATGTTATATTATTGAATTGCACAGGTGTTATTTGTTGTCGTGTCCTAGCCTCGTCACTACTTCGCCGAGGTTAGGCTCAGCACTTACTCAGTACATGGGATCGGTTGTACTGATGTTACACCTGCACTTCTTTATGTTGTACAGATTACAGCGCCGGACCCAGTGGATACTGAGCGAGGGAGTATCCTTCAGTCCACGGCGACACTGAGGTAGTCCTGCAGGCGTCCGCAGGCCTTGGCGTCTTCTCTTATCCTTTCTCTCATTTTCTGTCTTATCCCGTAATTTCAAGACAGTTGTATTCACTTATTTCAGACCATTGTATTTAGTGAAATCTTAGACCGTCCGTGTAATTGTGACACCGGTTCTGGGGGGTTATGTACGGAAATTTCGTAATATTTATTATATTAAGTTGATGAATTCTTAGCTTCCGCATTCTTTAATCATATTTGCTCTAGTTATTGTTGTTATTTCAATTGTAAACAAGTAACATTAATTAAACGTTGGCTTGTCTAGCGGGTTCAACGTTAGACGCCATCACGACCTGAAGGTGGGATTTCGGGTCGTGACACTCCCTCCCTCCAAGAACTCCACACCTTGCTCTTGGGGTGACCCGAACTCACAACCTCTTGGTTGGAAGTGGATATGACACATAAATACAGTAAATATTTGTAATGACCCGACCGGTCATTTTGAGCTCTAGCTCGTCGTTCGGCGGTTTGAGGCCGTGATCAGCTTCGTTTCAGGTATTATGACTCGAAGACGTGGTCGGAATTGAATATTGGGAAGTTCGGAGTCAATTTGGAAAGAAAATTCTCATTTTAGAAGCCTTAAGTTGGAAGAATTGACTAAGATTGGATTTTTTAGTAAACGACCTCAGAATCAGAATTTGAAGGTTCAAGCAGGTTCATATGGCGATCGGAAGTGAATTCGGAGGTCTGTCGGTCATTTCTGAGTCATTTGGCTAAAGTTAGAAATCTGAAGGTTTTTAAGAAGTCCGACCGGAAGTGGAAATTTTAATATCATGGTCAGATTCTGATTCAGAAAGCTGGAGTAGGTCCGTAATGTTGAATGTGGCGTCTGGCAAAATTTGGTGTCAATCGAACGTGATTTGATAGGTTTCGGCATCGAATGTAGAAGTTGGAAATTTCAAAGTTCATAGAGATTTAATTGAGTTGTGATCCATTATTTCGATGTTATTTGATGTGATTTGAAGCCTCGAGCAGGTATGTGTGATGTTATAGGACTCAATCGTGTGATTAGACGGGGTCCCGGGGGCCTCGGGTGTGTTTCGGGACAATTTCGGATAATTTTCCCATGGTTTGCTGTTGCTATTTTTTGGTGCAGCCGGTGTGCATCGCGATCGCGGTCGTTGGTATGCGATCGCGAAGAAGTAATTTGTAGGCTGGCGGGATTGGCTTATGCGAACGCTGAGAGGGGAGTGCGATCACGAAGAGGAATTTGAAGGCTGCTGAGAAATGCTCATCGCGAATGCCACAAGGCAGACGCGAACGCGGAGCTGGGACTTCAGAAGCCTATGCGAACGCAGGTGGTCTTATGAAAACACGTAGAAGAAAATGTGGAGGCAGCGAGTCAGGCTTTCGCGATCGCATAGAAGGGTCAGAACTGGGCAGAGTGTTTTAAAAGCGGGATTTGGTCATTTCTTCTCCATTTTTCACTTGGTTGGGCGATTTTTGGAGAGCTTCAAGTAGGGATTTTTTTCATCTATGTTAAGGTAAGTTGTTTCTACTCATTACAATTTACAAGGTTTGTGTATAGATTTGGTCATGAAATCTAGTAGAAATTTGGGATTTTGAAGAAAGACCTAGAATGTGTATTTTTGGATTTTGACCCCGAATTTAGGCATGAAATTGAAAGAGAATTATACATTTGAATTCGTAAAGTTATGGGTAATGTTTATCTTCGAAAAATTTCGGAATCCGGGCACGTGGGCCTGAGGGCAATTTTGTCAACTTTCCGAGCGAAGTTGGTTTGCCCCTTATTGTCACACCTCCTTTTTCACTACCCCGAGATTAATGAAGGGATAAATAAGGGAGTTTTTCCAATTAAGTGACATTATTCGGTTTTGGGATTTATTATTACTTTTCAAAGTCGCCACCCGGATTTTTGACGATGCGCCGGGACACCGTTTTGTTTTTAAAATCCCAACCAAGGAAGATTTGACTCTGTTTTGATTTGTCTGCGGCCAGAAATCCGAGTAAGGAATTCTATTAACTCGAGAGAAGGTGTTAGGCATTCCCGAGTTCCGTGGTTCTAGCACGGTCGCTTAACTAACAATATTTTGGCCTAAATTATTCGATTATTTATGTTTTTTAGCCTATTACATATTTAAACTCTTTGAAATTTAGCCGCTTTCGATACGTATGAATTTATCTTGAAAACAAGTCACGAGAACGTGCACTCGTTATGATTTGGACATGTTACAATTATGCAACATGAAATGCACCCGCAATTGCAACATGTGATTTTATTATGATTTTAAGTTGAAGTCGGGGACATGAGTTGTCGCGCCCGAGTGTAGATTACGTAGTCAAGACTATTGGTCATGACGGTTTATAGTGCCTATTTGAAGCAACATTCGATTATTCCTTACACTTTTCTATTTTTTGAAGGAGCGTTTTAGTTTTTAAGATCAATTAGGACATTTATGGATTTATATCGAACAAGTCACGATGGCGTGCACTTGTTGCTTTTGAGTATATGGAAAACACGTCACATGAAATGCACCCGTGGTTGCTATGTGCAATTTTATTAGTTGTTTGGAGTTAAGGGTCGGGGGCATGAGTTGCCACTCCCGAGTGTAAATTATGGTTGTTTTGAAATAATATTTGATTGCTTACTAAATTCTAATCTAAAGATGTATTTTTTCTTCTACCTAGAGGATATGTTAGAGAATTATATAAAATTGAGTTCACTAATCCTAAAAGACAAGATACTTGGGCTATGGCCGCATTTAGCCCCAAGTTATTATTTAACTCTTGGGCCAGTACTAGTAATAACTAATTTATATGGAGGTCACTAGTATAGGAAATTCAACTAATCTTAGTGATCTTTACTTTTCAGTTTGATGAATAAATAGGAAACATGGTAATCAAAATGCATATTCATTCAAACATACATTTATGAACATAACACAACAGGTTTTTCCAGTTTTTCCGTTTTTAGACAACTTAAACATAAATCTAAAATACTTATTAATTCTGAAATGAATTGGCAAGGTAAAGTCATGCTACTTCTAGAAGTTTTATGATTTTTAATAAAGATCGAACCACATGCAACCTTATTAATTCTGAAACAGTAATCTTGCTAATTTAAAGTAGCCTAACCTCATGCTTCTAACGGATTAGAGTTACATCGATTGTAGAAATTACAAGGTGCGTAGTGAACTAAAAATAGCCTACTGATTCTACTCATTGCAACTCGACTGAAATTGAAATAACTATTTTTCAAATCTAACAGGCGTTTATACAGACTTCACGTATGTTCTTTTAGAACAGATAAAATGTAAATTCAAACTTTTTATGAACATGAATCAAAACTGAAATTAAGTGTACAGTCCAGTCTTTAAATTACATTACAATGAGAGCTAAAAAAACAGGGAATTACAGCTTGACTATTGCTATACATTTTTCAGAATAAAAGAAACTAACATAAGGATTCCAATTAATTTTGCCGACTTGAACTCCCTTAAGGCTTTACATTTAGGCCTTCCCTTATAATTCGTAGAACGCCTTGATTACCCATCAGACCAAACAGGACCACGAAGAGGGGGTCAAGTTTAAACCTGATGATGTGATGCCAAGCTATACTAGAAAAATCAGAATGGTTTATGCATCCTTTTGGGGTAAACCAGACCATGAATGAGTCAGGTTTTAGTCCCATAATGCCATATATTAGCCTAAGTCTAAAGTTAGATGGAGACTCATTTACTGAGTCTTTTCATGAAGATAAGAGCATCTTTTAACGTTAATCTAAGATTATAAATCCAACACTTTACTAGTTGAACATTATTGAGGATATACCTTAGAACTTTGTAAGAAAGATGAGTCTAACCATGAGGGAGGCTAGATTCAATCCTTAATAATTCTCCTAGAAGAACAAAGTATATTCACACCTTTCATGGACTGAATCGGATCATAAAAAGGGGTCAGATTCAGCTCCATGGGTCTCATTTTTTTTGTTCTTCTTGATGATTATACCATAGTTTGAACTTTTAGGCTTTTACAGAGAGAGAATCAGATCATTTTAGGAGATTATGATCCTTCACTCTAGGAAGCCTTTAGACTACATATTTTACATCCTAAAAAGGATAACTTCAGGGACATGAACCACTGTTTAAGCACTTAAATATATGTTGACTTTGACTATTAACAAGCCAAACTCATCTACCATAGTGCTAACATTAACATAACTCTAAACTATATAGAACATTTAGATTATTTAGGCATTTTTCGAGGTTGAAGCTGACCATTCAAAGGTTCATATTCTCACTCTGATGCCTTTTCTTAACTACATACTTTATACCCTTTTGAAGGATAAAATTTCAGCCAACTAGTGTTTGTGCACTACTATGGGGTGAATTTGACTATCAACAAGTCAAACTCATCTACCCTAGTGCTAATACTAACCTATCTAGAGACTTGCTTGTTGAATCTCTTTGTTGACCAAAGAGACTCAATTGAAAGTATATTTTCTGCACTCTTACGGAGAGAACCTAACCATAGAGAAGGTCAGATTCCACACCGTAGTGCAACTTCTTCTATAGTGTAGAACTATGAGTATCAACTAACATACTAACAAACATCTGTACAGTCACATTTAACATACATTCACAGATTCATTATCATGCTAACAAATATCTGTACAGTCATATTTAACATACAACAGAAGAAACAACCTCATTTATCAGGAACAACTAGTTTTAAGCAGTGAGTAGAAGAAGAGGATTCCAAACCAGCATTTCATTGAGAACAAGATGGTTAATACATACCTTTTCTGAGAGTAAAACAACAGAAACTTGACCAAATAAAGGTCAAGGGTAGACAATAAACAATAAAGTAGAGGAGTTCAGCAGCAACAGACAGAAAACCCAAGGAAGCCCAGTAAACTAGTAGAAATGAACCCAGAAATCTTGAATAGAAAAGCTTAGGAATTCCAGCAATCGGACTCCAGGCAAAAGGAAAAAAGAACTAAGAGTTAAATCATCTATTTGTGAACTTGTTTTTTTCTTTCTTAAAAGATCAAATTTTTCTTTCTAATAATACCTTTTCTTCTTGAAGCTTTTTTTTTTCTCAGCAGCTAGAACAGAGTCCTTTTCTAGAGTATCCAATGTAACGACCCAGCTGGTCATTTTGTGTGTTGAGACTCTGTTCCCGAATGACTCTTTCCATAGCGGCTACTCGTTCCTTATGACTTGTGTGGGCAGGTAGTTCGAGATTCAGAAGTGATTTGGCCAGTTCAGGAACACTTGGTTCCTGAAGGCTAGCCTATTTGGCTGATTTTGGTTCCGAGCAGCATTTGAGCAAACGACCTCGGAATCGAGTTCTGACAGCTCCAGCAGCTCCGGATGATGATTTCGGACTTGGGAGTGTGTTCGCCTCGGGTTTTTGATGACCCAGGAGTATTTCGGCACCCGAATTGGAATTCAGGATTTCATAAGATTTAGAATTCAGCCTGGAATTNGGGCTCGGGTGGGCCCAGGGGTCCCCCGGACCCCAATCGGGGTCAAAAAACCAGCAATTTCATAGCAGGTGGGAAATTTACTGGTGTGACCGCACCTGCGGTCCATGAGCCGCAGGCGCGAGGCTCGCACCAGCGGATAATCAATCGCAGGCGCGGCTCCTTCCGTAGGAGCGGCCTTTCTTCCGCAGGAGCGGCTCCGCAGGAGTGGACCAGGACTCCGTAGGTGCGACTTTTCCCAGGACCCCGGCCCATCGCATGCGCGGCCAATTTCACGTAGGTGCGAGTCCGCACCTGCGATCCAAAGTACGCAAGAGAGAGAACCCCCCCCCCCCCCAAGTGCCCAAGCCA
>ML280175.1:4609-60839 GCA_005239495.1 Nicotiana undulata
TTTTTTTTTTTTTTTTTGTGGGGGGGGGGGGGGGGGGGGGGGTTGCATTTTCACATGTTAGGACAGGGGAACAATCAAGAGGGTGGTGACCCCATTTGAGTTTTAAGGCAAATGGCGAAAGAGCCAAGAAAGCAAATCCTTTAATGATAACTAGTTGTTGGCATGTGTACAAAGTACAAACTTCCAAAGCTCACACAAAACAGTATTTACCACTCTCATTTAATTGCATTTAAAACTATTGTCTCTCACTCTTTTTCTTTACTTATTTTATTGCATTTCCAAAATATTTTATGGTCCATTAATTGTCCAAATCCCAACGTCTATCTTTCCTCTCCATAAGAAGACTGCAGAATCTTGACCCAAGCAAGTATAGAAGAATAGAAGCTCCAACTTCAAAGTGCGACTCTTCTTTGTTCCCTTTATTATATAAACAATTGAAAGTTCGAAATAAGGGAGGACGAAGAAAAACACTTCAATAGAAGGAAAATGAGGGAGAATTAGAAATCAAGTGTACTTATACCTTTTTAAATCAGCTTCAAAAGAAAAATGTAACAATTTTTTCTCTCTTCATATTCACTTAAGAACGTTGGCTTTTGTCACTATAAAAGTTCTGAAACGGATTGTGACTGAGAAAATAGCTTCTTCTGTTTTCCTTTTCATATGGAATACTATCTTCTTCTTCTTCTTTTTTAATTGCTTCCATTCATGCAAACAAGAGAAGAGAAACTTGCTTTTTCTGTAATGACTTTCCATTATTATGTCTGATTCTCATGTGAGTAATGAGACCAAACAAACAACATATGATATAAGAGACCTAGGCCACATTTGTTTTGCCCTTAATGATGTCTTAATCTTAAACATTCAGATCTCAGACATTAAGTGCTATTATTTTTAAAGTTTGAATCTTAATTATTCAAATTTTAATCATTAAGTGTGTTTGTTTTTTTACTTCACAACCACTTAATGGTTCTGAATAGGTCTGTATGATTAAGATCTATAACAGAGACTTAATTTCATTAAGATGCTATCACACATTCATTATTAACTGCCGCAAGCGCCTACCATTATCAACTACCACCATGTCGCCACCACCCCCGTACTCAACCACCACCACCACCACCACCACACCATCATCCTCCATCATAGCCGCCACCATTATCGACAATCACCACCCACCATCCCCACCACTCCGACCACCATCATTCTCACCCACTATCAACACTCATCCACCTCAACTACCACAACTAACCACCCCATGACCACCAACAACCACAGTCGGCATTGCCCATCATTATAACCTACCACCACCCACCCACCACCTTCCTCAATCACAATTACTACCAACACCCGCCATTATTAACTATCACCCCCCACCACCACCATCCTCAATCATAATCGCCACCATTACCAATCACTACTAGCTACTAGCATGAACTACCATTATCAACCAAAACTACCACTACCACCATCCTCAATCATAATCGCCACCACTACCAATCACTACTAGATACTAGCATGAACCACCATCATCAACCAAACTACCACCAACCACCGCATCTAGTCGGCATTCACCCGTTAGCCATCACCACCAACAACTATCATATTTTAAAAAATTATATATTTTATTGATAGAATATTAAATTAGTTAGTGCTTCATTTGAATTTTATGTTTATTAATTTTTAAATAAAGATAATTTTTATACATTCAGATGTTAAAAATCAAATCGTCTTAATTATTTAGTATTCAGATCTTAATACACATCTTAATATATTAAGATGTGTATTCAAATTCAGATATCTTAATCTTAATATTCAGATGTATATTCAGATTCAGACGTCTTAATCTTAAAAAAAACAAATGAGGCCTTAGCCACCTTGAACCATAGTGGAACCTTCGAGAGAAACACCGCTACCACCATTAGAACCACCATCTCCAACACCCCTTCTCAAGTTGGAGGGGGATGAAAGAACACCCAACTTGCCTAATAAATTGTGGTGAGAAAGTCCATCTAACGGTTTAGTCAACAAACTAAGAAGAAGATTGAACAAATGAAAGAGAAATCAAACCGGCAAGAAATTGTTGTCTCACGAAATGACAATCAATTCTACGTGTTTAGTTCGTTCATGAAAGACTGGATTTTTAGCGATATGAATCGCTGATTGACTGTCGGAATGGAGTGGTATTGTCAAATAAATGGGGATAGACAGTTCTTCAAATATGCGTACTAACCATGTCAATTCTGCTACTACACGCCGCATAGAACGGTATTCCGCTTCTGTTGAGCTGAGAGAAATGGAAGTCTGCTTCTTTGATTTCTATGAAATTGGAGACCCTCCAAGTGAAATGAAGAAACCACTCACTGATTTCCTTGTTTCTTGACAAGTTTCTCAATCTGAGTCGCAAAAAGCGACGAATTGAAATGATGGGGAAGCTATCATGAAAAGCCCCAAACCTGGGTCTTTCAACAAATATCGTAGGACATTAAGTGCAGCATGCAAATGGGGCTTTCTCGGATCCTGCATATACTGACTCAAATGTTGTACTGCAAAGCAAAGATCTGGTCGGGTATAAGTCAAGTTGTTCAATTTACCCAAAAGATGGATGTACAAAGTTAGAGAAGGAAGGGATTCCCCTATTTTAGCGAGCAATTTGACAGTGGTAGCAAGAAATGAGGAAACATGGGAGCAATGCAGAGAATCAAATACCTCTAGGAAATCCATAATAAATTTCCTTTGACAAAGAATCAATCCAGTTGCCTCACGAAGAACTTCGATGCCAAGGAAGAAATATAAGTCCCTGAGATCCTTTATTTTGAAATCTTGATCTAGAAACATCTTTAATGCATGTAATTCATCCATGTCATTCCCTGTTAATAGAATATCGTCTACATACACAGCCACAATAAATATAGAGGATTCCAACCTTTTAAAAAATAAATAATAATCATTCAACGAATGAGAAAATCCCTTGAAATTCAGGGTTGTTGTAAGTCGTGCATACCATTGTCTAGATGCCTGACGACGCCCATAAATAGATTTCCTTAATCTACACACATGTCTAAGTGAATGGGGTTCAACCCCTGCCGGGAACTTCATATAAACTTTCTCATTCAATTCATCATGTAAGAAAGTATTATTCACATCCAATTGATAGATCCCCCAACCTTTCTTAACTGTTATAGAGAGAATACACCTGATAGTTGTCATTTTGACCACGGAAGAAAATGTTTCTGCAAAGTCTATCCCGTCTTTTTGTATATATCCCCTAATTACCAATATTGCCTTTAGCCTTTCTATACTCCCATCAGAATGTTGTTTCACCTTGTAGACCCATTTACAAGGCAAAGCCTTTCTTCCGGGGGTAATTCCACAACTTTTCAGGTTTTATTGAACTCAAGTGTTGCAATTGTTTTTGCATAGCCTCCTGCCAACCAGGATGGAGTACTGCATGTGTAAAGCTACTTGGTTCTTAGATATTGGATAAAGTATTAAGTAGATGTTGGTTAGTGGTGGAAAGACCATGAAAAGGAAAAGAAGATGGTGAGATTGGTGGGAGGAAACAATGAGTACTAACATTAGTAAGTTGAATGACATTGCGGATGTAATCCTTTAGATAAGAGGGTGCAATGTATGGTCTAGAAAACCTTCTAATTAAAATATCCATAATTGGTTCAGGATTAGTTGGGGAACAACTAGGAATGTGAATGTTGGTTCAATAGGAGTACTGATGTGAGGACTAGATGCAGAAATGGTGGGTGAAAATTAGGAATGTGGTCAGTAGAATTAACAGGAGTAGCTGAAAGTCGTGAGGGTGAATAACATGCTGAACTTATAGGTGAATCTGAGGAGACAGAATCAGTAGTAGATTCCCCATTTATAGGTAACTGATTGTGTATTGGAAAACCATTTGATGAGTTGACAGACTTAGAAATATGCTCAAAAAGTAAATGGGAAGTAAGGATTTCCTGCATCATTTGATTTTAGAGAAGCAAAAGGAAAACAAAATTTCATGAAAAACAACATCCTTTGAAACAAAAGCGTTCATCGTTTTTAGATTCAATATTTTGTATCCCTTCTTTCCATGTGGATAATCTAGGAACACACAAAAATATGTCATTGGTTCAAACTTTGTTCTGATTTGATAACGTGGAAGCAAAACATAGGCAACCAAAACATTTCAGGTTATGATAATTTGGCTAAGAATTGAAAAATAACTCATAGGGAGTTTGGTATTGGATAACTTTAGATGGATATTTGCTGATCAAATAAGTTGATGTAGCTGGGTTTACTGCATCAGTGGTCTGAGCTTCAGTAGCCATTGTTGTAGTGAGCAGCTATATTTGAATTTTTGATTTGTAAAAAAAATGAGCTAGAAGAAGAAGAATATTAGAGCAGATCAGACCTGCTATGATACCAAAACAGAATTGAAGGAAAACACTTGTAGAAAAAGTTTTTTTGTATATCTTCAATGAATGTAATATGTACAGTGCACCTATGTAACAAGAAAGAATGGAATCTATGTATAACTAACCTATCCACCTGTCCCTATTCTATTTGTTCTGTTATAACAAACTAACAGATATTTACAGCTAATAAATTACAGCTAATAAAATCGTACTCAATACAATTCTTCTAAAACAAGCCCAAAACGTGTAGAGCCCAACTGGTATGTTTGAAATTGTGAGCCCAAATAGTCAGCTGAAGTTTTAGCCCAATACTTGTCCTTTATATATGTCTGATTCTCATGTTAGTAATGAGACCAAACAAACGACATCTGATATAAGAGACTTAGCCACCTTGAACCATAGTGGAACCTTCGAGAGAAACACCACTACGACCATTAGAACCACCATCTCCAACAATTATTGCACTCATTTCATATTGAAGTTGGCTTCAAATATTCAACTTCTTCCTTCCTTATCGCGAAGTATGTGATGAGAATCAGGAAGTGTTAGGGGTTGCTTTGTTTTTTTTTAATCATATTTGAGTTTTATCTGTTATAAGAAATGGTAAAATATCTTATCATAATTGATTTATTTTTCTTAAAAGGGAAATATAAATCTCTTTCATATTTGATAGATTCCTTTTTTGGAGGAAAATATTATAGAACCCTATAAATTGAGGATTCCTCTTTTACAGAAAAATACAATTACATATTATATCACATTGTAGTCTTTAAGAGAGCCTTATTATGGAATTTAATTTCTCGAGTAATTTTTTTTTCTTTAGTAGACTGATGTAAACCAAATCATATTTAATTTTGATATCATCTTTGATATATTTCTCTTTATCGTCTCATTATCATCGTCAAGATTTGCTTTGTAAACTTCCACATGATGCATTATTTTTTTTATTCAAATATGTTGTATCAAAACTACTGGTTCAGTAAGGTTAATACATATTCAAATCAAGTTACAACCAATTTGATGATAATGAGGAATTTCGTTCAAAAAGAAATTGTCCAAAGTACTACATGTGACTATAAATTTTCAACCATGTTTTTAAACATTTCTGATGTATCTTAAAAGAATAATCATCTTTAACGATGCTTACGTTTAATGCATAAGCTTCACTTTTAACCTTACTCACTATTAACGCAAGACTCCATTTTATCCTGCTGACTTTTACACAAGGCTCCAATTTTTTTAACTCAGCGCTCACTTTTAACGTGCAGGACTTTAACTTTTAACATATATTTAGGCCGCGTTTGACCATAATTTGTTTTACTTTTTTCGAATTGTCCATGAATTTTTGCAAGTTTTTTGAAATTTTTTGAAAATGAGTTTATCAAAAACCAAAAAGTGGTTTTGATCACTTTTTAAAAATTTACATAAAAACTTTTTTTCCCCACTCACAAAACTCCAATATTTTTTCAAGAGAAATGCATGTCCAAACATAATTTCGAATTTAAATATCATTTTTCAACTTAACTCCAAATATTACTTTTTTTTTACAAAATACTACTCAGCAGTAATAAAGATTACGTGAAAAAGACTGGTCAACTTTATCAAAAAATTTCAAGCCAAAAAAGGAAATTATTAGAGTTTACCGTGATTTTAGCTATTACTTGTTGGAGAAATATCAAGAAATAAATCGGACATATTTGGAGTATTGACTCATTGTTAAGGGGGTCCCAATTGTTTCAAAAACAAGGTGAATGTTTTTGGCCAATTTTTTTTTTTTTTTTCCTATTAATAAAGTTGTGGTGTTTGATTGTTTTGGCGAGAAAAGTTACTTTTGCCCAAAATATTCACCTTAAGATTTTGGCTGAATAGTTTTTCCTTTGTTCATCCTAGGACTTGAAATGAACTATTCTTACCTACTTTCAGGGTACATGTTTTATTTTAATTTTTGTTCCTCGGCAAAATAGAAAGATGACGCATGGAGAGTACCTATTTTTTAATTTACCCAACAGGATAAAAATGCTGAAAAAGTATTCAAGATAAATAGAACAAAAAAGAGAGGAAAATAAGGACAAAAGAAAAACAGAAACAAGAACAGTACATTACTAATAATAGGTTACAATTTTCACAGCATTTTTGACCACCCCTTGACTCCCTAATACAATTTCTTTTTCTTTTATCCGTAATCAAAAAGGCTGTGAAAATAGAACCCCCCCCCCTTTTTTGTCCTAACCCTAAATTAAAGAGAAAAAAAAAGAAAATAACATTAATATAGTTTATAAATATTTTTAAGAAACCCATCTAGTAATATTAATGGGTCCCATAGCCTCCCTACTACTACGGCAACACTACGTACACTTAACGTGAAATACTTAATAAACCAGACTTACTGATAAGACAAGTTACGTCGAAAAAGAAAAGAAACCACGGCATCACGTATCACGTGATGATTACCTAAAGGTCACGTGACCTCCGCCATGCAAGAACGGGGAACTCGCACCAACAGCACCAGGCCTTAAAGAAAAAACCCCATTCCAGATCTCAGTAAAAGCCCTCACAATAATTCCATGGTAATAAGGAGAATTCAGCTGTAAGAAGCAGTGCAGCAGCTCTTTTAAGTCATCCTTAGAATAAATCTCCTTTTCAAGAATCATCTGCAGCATTGACTGCCGGAAATCCAAGTATGGGTCGTCGGAATCTTTCTCGACGGCGACGCTCTGGCCGCCGATCCGACCGAATCCCTGAACGGCCCTTAAGCTTTTGATATCAGAACATTCAGTAGTACTGTCGGAGGAGTAGTTATAATTAGCTGGTGGAGTTTCCATGTTGGGTGAGAAAGTAGTTGTGGTAGTGTCCCAAGAACTACAAGAAGAGTAGTTGGAGTAGTTGTTGTTGTTTTTCTGGGATTGAGGGGCTTTCTTGTGGCGGGGTTTTGGGTGAAAAATGCTGGAGAGTTTAGGCCTAGTGCAACTGCTGCTGCAGCCAAGTTTCACTGTCACATTGCTAAGAATTATCCTTCTTTTGTGACTTGACATTGTAGAGAGATTCAGAGTGAGGGATTTTTGGTTGGTTTTTATGTGAGATTTTTGTTCAAGAAAAGGAAGTGTGGAGTGAGTATTAAAAGGAGGTGCATATATAAATTGTCAATGTGAACTTTAGCTCCAAGTAAAAAGAAGGTTATCTTATTCATCTTTATGACAGTGTAACAGCAAGTTGATGTAACTTATTCATGACAGTCTATTTAGGGTCACCCATTTTTCTTTTCCTTTTATTCTTTGAGTTATAAATATTTGCCTTGAAGTTTGAGTTTAGGAAAGTTTTGCTCCTGGTAATGTGTTTCAGTGGGTTAAAGGAACATCCTTTCACTAGAAAGAGTTCAACTAAAGACACGGTAAGCATTACTCTTTTTCTTCTTTGGAAATATGGAATTAAAATTATTACTTCACAAAATTTAACTGAAAGGTTGACTTATACACAGTTATTTAAAAAATAAGAAATCATTCTATTTGAAACGGACCAAAAAAAAAATTATATAATTATGAACAAATAATATTTAACTACGACAAGTACTTAACCATAGTTAACTTCCATTTCTTTTGCGCATTGTATAGGTCGAAATCTGACCATGCGATAATGGCCTAGAAGAGGGTGGCAAGAAAGCGATTAAGACATGATTGTACACATAAGACGCCGTGACGACGAGCGTCATGACCACGTCCGAGGTCAGGTTAGCGGATAGCATTCATAGCGTACCATACACTACGGTACTTAAGGAGGTTGACCTGAAGCATTCAGGAAAAAGTACAATATGCCGGTCAAGGACCGCTGGATAATGGGTAGTACTGCATAGTGTATATATAAAGAAGAAAACAAGACGGAAAGGGAGCTTTTTATCTCTCTCTCTCTCTCTCCTTTTCTCTCCTCTTCCTCTCTCCCACGGACATGGGATACATAATACATCATGTATGGCAAGGTCTAAAGGTCTGACGAGAACTTCTCTTTGTAATGAAAATGATGGAATCAGAAAAAATGATAACCATTGTTAGCGATCCTTCATTCCCTTCTTATATGTTTCATATTGTATAGTAACGGCACAATGAATGTGAATTTTTCAAGTATGTTTATGATCCTTTACGATCACAATAAGATTGAAAGTTTAATTCCACCTAGTCTCTCTTACTCAAGATCCTTCGATCTAACGTCAATTAACTCTGGCTAAGATTTACCCTCTACTTCCTCAACCTAAGATTTGTTTAATAAGATTGTTTTGCGCCTTTTGGTCAAACAATTTGGCGCCGTCTGTGGGGATTTCCTAGCCAAAGCCTCAGTTCTCGCTAGATCCGTCAAACCAACCAAGAATGAAGGCATCACGCAAAACCAGAAGCGTACCACGATCGTGAACCATCGCAGCAAGGCAGCAGCCTGTGTATCAAGCATTCTCTTGAAGATACTCCCAGGTCAGTACCCCATGCATAGTAATATTGTCGTACGGGGCAATGCTTGTCATATGACCTACTGTATAAATGCTCCTCATTTTCACGCCTGTAGTTCCACCTACATCACTGCACATTTGGCTCATTCGGGGTTGAGACAAACCGGAATACCAACTCGAGGACATAATGGGCGAAACAAATCATCCGCCCACGGAAGGCCCAAACCAGTGGCAGAAAGGCGGGATATGAAGCTAACATCGAGTTCAAAATGTATGACCAGTGAAGGAAACACGAATAACCCCGTCACCCACCAGCCAGCTTGCCAAGCCCAGGTAATAAATGTTCCTTATGTACCCTCAACTTGCCTTCCCTTTTACAGGTGCGAAATGAAAAGGACGTACACTATGGGCATACGGGTAGGGAAATAGACGAAGGGACTAGCCAATGCCGCCCCCAATGCTCCTATAATTCCTCCCAGCAGTAGCAAGCGAACAGAGGAAAATAGATATTGTGCCTCTGGCATAAATAAGAGATGAGCGGTTCGGAACGAATTGGCGGCAACAAGAAACAACCTCCATAAAGAATTCTATGGCATTAGGGTTCGCCCTTATATTCGCCACTGGTGTGCAACACCAACCCGCCCAGCAATATACGCCACCACATGCGATCTTCTAAGTACCAAATTCACCGCCCATCCCATTGACGACGTCTCCAGGCCACACGGTGAAGGGGCTACACGGGCTGGGACTTACCCCGGCGCGTGAATGAACCAACACATGAAATATTCGATGGAAGGCAAAGAAATCCCATCGTCCTCCACCACTCCACAAATTGCCAAAATCTAAACTCGACCTCGCTCGAGCTTGCCAAAGCTAAACTCGACCTCGCTCGAGTCGCCAAAGTTAAATTCGACCTCGCTCGAGTCGCCAAAGTTAAACTCGACTTCGCTCTAGTCGCCAAAGTTAAACTCGACCTCGTTCGAGTCGCCAAAGTCGAACTCGACCTCGCTTGAGTTGCCAAAATAGAACTCGACCGCTCTCGCCTGTAAAACATTCAACTTCGCTCAAAATTCAGGTTTGCGATGCATCGCCCTGCCTATCGACTGCTCCAGGAAGAACGATAAAAGGGACTATATATACGAAGAATTCCTCGAATGTATGCTTTAAACGGCATGCAACGTTCGCCAATTAATATGAACGAACATAGCAACATACAAAATTCTTCGCACAACCCCAAGTCATTCTACATTCCCTTATTCCACCTCGCTCGAATAATCATTATTCGACCTCGCTCGAATAATCATTATTCGACCTCGCTCGAATAATCTACGTTCGACCTCGCTCGAATAATCTACGTTCGACCTCGCTCGAATAATTTACATTCGACCTTGCTCGAACAGTTTATATTCGACCTCGCTCGAATAATTCACATTCAACCTCTCGAATAAGTTACATTGGACCTCAATCGAATCATCTTCGTTCGATCCCGCTCGAAGCTTCTACATTCGACCTCGCTCGAATAGCTAACATTCGACTTCGCTCGAGTCAAATGAACTTGACTCCCTCCAAAACTAAAATCTATTCGACTGTGTTCGAATAAAGTTCCGCTCAAGGAAAGCAAACACAAATCATGCCAAAAATCTCGAATCCAGAACATGGATTTATCGCAAAAGGGTTCGAAATACTTAAACATGGACTTATCGCAAAGGGGTCCGAAATACTTAACTCCAAAAGAGAAGGAAAGAAAGAAAAGCCAGAGACATAAAGCCCAAAACGAAGTGCAACGACAAGCGACACCAAAGAAAGAACAAAAAAGAAAAGAAAAAGAGAAACAAGAACGAAAAACCGCATATCTCACTCTGTCGCATCTATTCCATCCCCATTAGCACTTCCACCATCAGAGATCTCATCTTCATTTCGGCACCACCATCGGCCTCTGGCGTCGCGGGATCATAACCACAAGCAAGTCAAGCCTCACACACCTTCAAGCGAGCATCGTAAAAAATAGCCTCAGGTACACGCCCCGTCATCCACAAATCCTTGTAAATGTCTCACTAGGCCTCGTCATGAACCCACGTCTCATATAAGTGACGAGGAACGGTATTAGGGGTAACTTCTTGAGAAGTCTGAGCCAACAACTGGGCTTTCTCTGCCTCTAAGGCCGCCACTTTGTCACCCAAGCTCGAGGCATCTCGCTCGAGCTCGCCCATCCGCTCTTCGAGCCTGGCCTCCTTCATAGCGGTCGTCCCCCTCTCGGCCTCTCGCTCATATTTGATTACACGCACTTTGTCTTCCAGTGCCGCCGCCCTCGTCGTAGCCGCAATACATGCGCTCTAAGCCCTCTCTAACTCCGCCACTTTTCCCTCCAAACCGGCGACCTTTCCGTTCCACTCCTCACTCGAGAGAGCAACCCTGGCTTCATTCTGCTCGAGCTCAGCTCACAATTACGATACCCTCGCCTGAAGGTCCTCGCATTCATCCGCGACGCCCTTTCCCACCTCGAGCTCCTTATCCTTAACTCTGATCAACCCCTCAAGCTCACTACACATGCGGATACACCGCATCAGGTCCTCATCCTTCTTCTCCAACTCTCCTCTAAGGGACCTAGTATCGCCACTCGCCCTGAGCCGCATATGCAACTCCCTACACTTGTTGCGGTATCGGCGGTACTTCTCGGCCATCTTCAAAAAAATCTCGGCCCACGTCTCGGTCCGACGGGAACTCTCAATATCCAGCATGTAGGTCTAAAAAAAACAAAACAAAAAAGTGAGGAGTCAGCAAGAAATGAAGACTCAAAAAAAAGAAAGGCAAAAACTCACCCTTAAAGCCATCCCTCCCACACAGTGTGACAAGCCAGCATCTCTGAGGTTCCGAAGAGATCTACTCTCAGCAGCAGAACACAAGAGGTCAAACTGCTCCGCCGTGTTCTCTAGAAGGTTGACATCCGATGGGATCTCGAGCACACGCAAAGGACCGCCGGCAATCACCTCAACCCTGGTAAAAGCCTCTTCAAACAATCGCATATCCTCAGGATCAATGTCTGAGTCAGACTCATATCGTCCACCACTACGCCCTTCAATCTCTCGTCCACCAGAAGGGGGGGGGGGGGGCGACCCTTCTGATACGAGGACGGACCACTTTGAACAATGGCGGAAGCCGCCAAACCCTACCACGACGTCATTAAGACCTCATCCGCCCTCGGTTCGGGTAGCACCTCCAGTCCTTGGCCGGCCGCATTCACCTCCTCAGGTATCGTCCCGGCGGGGTTATCCCTTGGAGGAACTTCACTTGGTGTCTCCTCCAATGTTACCCTTCGCCTCTTTGAGGGGGCCTCTTCGTCCGCGTCACGAGAGGATTCGCCCACCGTGCAAACCGTAGGAGCCGGGGAGCTTGAGTGAGGACTATCCTCAGTGCGACTAGTCCCAGATACTGACTCAACCGGCGCCGCGGTCTGACCTCCTCATCAACAGCCACATGAAGTGTCGACCTAGCAGATGAGGTCGGTTGGTGGAAGGCGAGAGTAGGGCGCCTTGCCCTTCTTTCTGACCTATCAAAACAAAACGCAACTCCACGTAAGTATTAAGCAGAGAAGAGTGCAAGGTGAAAAGTGCGGCTATGGCCGAGACAAAGCGACTTACTAATAGTAGGTATATGCCCAAACCTTTCGTGGAAGCGCTTCCATTTGTGAATCCATGCGGTGTGAGGCAGAACCGAAGCCACCCACTCGCGGATGTACCCAACTAGCGGAGGGGGCGACCTCTCAGCTGCAGTGAAAATAGCATGAGCAAACGACCAACAACCAGCCAGCAGAATCACCAAATATGAATAACTAATCGATATGGTAAAAAGTGAAGGCGAAGGAATATTCACGGGCAAAATTCCACGTCTTGGGCAACCCGGCGGGGTTGGACACCAAATGTTCCATACAAACGAAGAAGAAACTCTCCCAAAAACGACGATTGGTCTTGTCGTCCATCCCGACCACCAGGCTCTTCGTACCCCGATGGCGGAGGTGAAACATAGTCCCCCTTTGGAAGTGGGAATGAAGAGATGCATTCATAGCGTACCATACGCTACGGTACTTAAGGAGGTTGACCTGAAGCATTCAGGAAAGACTACAATATGCCGGTCAAGGACCGCTGGATAATGGGTAGTGCATAGTGTATATATATAGAAGAAAACAAGGCGGAAAGGGGGCTCTCTCTCTCTCTCTCCTTTTCTCTCCTCTTCCTCTCTCCCACGGACATGGGATACATAATACGTCATGTATGGCAAGGTCTAAAGGTCTGACGAGAACTTCTCTTTGTAATGAAAATGATTGAATCAGACAAAATGATAACCATTGTTAGCGATCCTTCATTCCCTTCTTATATGTTTCATATTGTATAGTAATTAACGACACGATGAATGTGAATTTTCCAAGTATGTTTATGATCCTTTACGATCACAATAAGATTGTAAGTTTAATTCCACCTAGTCTTCCTTAAGATCTTTCGATCTAGTGTCAATTAACTCTGGTTAAGATTTACCTTCTAGTTCCTCAACCTAAGATTTGTTTAATAAAATTGTTTTGCACCTTTTGGTCAAACACACATAATGGTAAATAAGAATATAAAATTAGTTACACTTAATATTCTATCTACTTCCGTTAAATAAATCGAAAAGAAAGAGCGGTGGTGTGAGAAAGCAAATGAAAATAGTAAGGTGCCCAAGTTATCTCCTTGTTTATTCATATCAAAGAAACCATTTCCGCGGCGGTCAGCATTAATTATCAAATAATTTGTTTGAATGTATTGTAACAAAATACAATCTTTATTGACTTTCCCGAAGGCTTGTATTCTATAAAATTTCTCAATTATCTCTAAATGTGATTAATTAGTTCTCTCAACAAGTTTCAACGCAAATACACTAAGTATCACTAATCTATTGACAAGAAAGAAACTACACCCCCCTCTGATGATGATGGAGTGATGTTTTAGATATTGAGGCTGCCATGAATAGGAGTGAGAGAGGCTATTAGAGATTGTTATGAATATGCAAGTTGGATTAATTAACATAAAAAAAATGAATCTGACAATGACACAGTAGGTATGATGATCTAGGGATTCATAAAAAAACAAATGATCAGCCCCTGCCAGCAGTTTAGATTTGATAACATGGTACTGCTTAAGTTCTTATTACGGACTTCTCCTAATTTCCTTTGATATTAACTTTATTTCTATATGCGCTGTACTAAATTAACCAATTGGAAGTTGGGGTTAGTATATTTACAATGTATGTAATTTTATAATTAATCATTGTAAGCACTAACTAATAAATAAAACGTTTTTAAAAGACAATTCGTGTTTCTGAATCAGCAGTTTAAACTTGGTATGAATTTTCTATTACAATCTACAAATATATGGACTCACTTGTTAAATTATTTATTTAGACACCTCGCCTAAGGTTCTTATCTGTGGAGCAATTAACACGCATTTTGCCAAATTAACATTCCGTTAACCTTATGTGTTTGATAGGTAAGGTGTCTAAATGAAAATACTTGACAAATTTAAAGGTTCTCTTATAAATAGAATTTTATTTAAGGTGAATATCTATATTTTAGAGAGATCTTAGTAATTTACTTGGTGACTATGTCACTCTTTCCCTATAAATAAAGGGGTCATATTCCATTGTAATTCATCCCAAAAATCAATAAGAATTTTCTCTCTTTCTTTCTCTGCAATATTGTTCTTGTTCTTTATTGTTTCATAACACGTTATCAGCACGAGACTCTAACCAATTGAGTAGAAGCTTTGGGATTGAGCATAATGATTGTCAATTGTTCCATGAACTTTCTTCCTGATTAAATTCTGGATTTAAGGTAAGTATTTTACTTTATTTTTCTGTTTTAAATTATTGAAATTCTATAATTTGATTTTAAATGCAAGCAAAGACAATAAACTTTGATTATAACTCTTATAGAGTTTGCAAGAAATTATAACCATCCAAAGTGGTAAAATTTCTATGTCTTGCCATGATCAAATTCATGTATGATTGTGGGCAAAGAAGTGGAAACCCGTCCCATTCAATTTGCTTCATTCTCATTCCCCTTAAGAGAATGTGATAGAAATATGTGATAAATCTGAAAGAAGACAAAATTATTATCGTGAAGGTATCAATGAATGTGGACGTGGCACTAGAGGAAATTATAATCGTCATCATTGTGATAATGAGAATAATAAGGATTCTCAAAATAATTCTTCACTCTGTGAAAGTAATATCTGTCATGTATTTGACATGAGATTTTGTAAAGCACATATAGATGATTATGGTCCATTCATAATGTGAATGTGACAACATCTGATTTATGAATACGTATTCATTCTTGAAAGAATATGTAAGTGCTAGTGGTAGTGAATATACCACACTCACCTCTAAGAGGAGGCTTGAGACGAAATAAGAAAATAATGTCATTATTATGGCATGAATTCTCATTGATCACGTACCTATTGTACGCCAAAATATTTTGGCAATGTGATTACTAAAGGATAACAGTAATGCAAGAAACAAATCTTGCATATAATTTTGACAATGACCATAATTATAACTTTCTCATTAAAAGTGATATTCACTATATGGATGTTGATGAATATGTGGTAGTACCAAATTAATTGAGAGCTCTGGAAGAGCCAATTATTACTATTTTGGAGGAATACAATTGATTATCATGTCAATTTATTGTGTTGTAGTAAGTCTCAAAGAAACTTATTGAGCTTCTAAAGTATTCGCGAAAGCGGTTGGTTATATTGAGACTATAAATAAAGGAAAGATTTAATATCTTCTACCACAACTTGTAGCGGGGTAATATGTCTGTTAAAGTTACCCGCTTTATTCTCCAATTTTTACTACACAAATAAAATAATACCACAATAAAGTGGATGTTTATTGATATAAAAATCCATATCATAATAAACTTGGAGTTTATTGATAATTGCACACGCCATGGTATAAAACTGAACTTTATCAATATTGATAATTTATTCAGTTGGCATAATTGGTTTGGCCATATCAATTTAAGTATGATGTGCAAAAATGAAAACGAATTCACATGGGTAAATATTAAAGAACTAGAAAATTCTTTACGAATTCTCTTATTTTGCTTGTTCTCGCGATTATTATACCAACTAAAATTGGGATTGAATCCCTTGAATTCTGAAATTTATCAAATGTGAATATGGACCCATTCACCTGCCATGTATACCACATAAAATGCATCTATGAGATGATTACATGTGCAATTATTATTAACCTGCAACCTGCTGTTTGTGAGGTAACTTGCTCAATAATTTAATTTAGAGCATAATTTCCAGATTTTCTATTCAAGATAGTTTATCTTGATAAGTTGGTTTACATCACAATTGGTTAGCGAAATGATTTATTGAGTGCCTCCACTTAATAGCTAAACTATTTTTTATGAGAACAAAGTTATATATATCAGTTTGATATACATTATATACGAAAGTATATTACATTCTCCTCTCACAAGTGGTTCAGGGTCAGGAACCAATAATTTCATCTTATTATTATTGATGTGCGGTGTATATTTTGATTTACACCATAATGTACAAAGATGGGTTCCCAAAATTGAGAAAAAAGTTAGTTTTTCTAACATAAGGGGTAGAGATGATAAACATTTGAGAATAGGTTACATGTGATGAATTATTATTAATAGATCTCGATCCTCGAATAAGATAATATGAACTTGAAGTTCATAAAAAGATAATTCATTTGGAATATATTGCAAAGCATGCCAGACGCATTTGCTGACCCAAAGAAAGTAACTATATTCTCATTGCAAATACTCCTATTAAGTCCTAGAAGGACAAAGTCTATGGTACACTTAAAGCGTATAGACAAATCGGTTTCAAATAAACTTCTTGATAAAGAAGATGAGCAAATGATCAAAATGATCATAATAAAAGAGACAAGTAATCTAGAAGATCGCATGACATAACACTTCATAAAATCTCAAGAGAGATTCAGGTACATGAAAATATGAATGAAGAGATCTCTATGTTATGTCTTTATGGAAAAAAATATTGGAACCGATATAAAATGTTCGTCGACGACATCTATCATAGCACTAAGTAGAGATGAGGATCTTAAGTCTATCGAATATAAACACAAAAATATTGGCCAAATGGAAGAGACACAATTCGAATAGAATTGGTTTCATATGAAATATATATAATTTTCGACATGTAGTTCAAACACTCGAAAGTATAAAGTCAATGGTGTGTGCAATCACTTTCATGTGTGTTATATGTCTGGCATGACATGAAAATTTGATATGCATCTAAAGTTCATTCATATGGATTATATGCTTTAACTTATATGACAATCCCTGAAGGATATTGCTTAAAGCATATATAATTCTTGGTCATAAAGTACTACATCCTAAGTGCAATTTGTGCACATTTGTATCTTGCTGTAACTATAAGCATGATAATGTGATGGCGAGGATTTTGAAGGTGCAACATATTCATTGGAGTTAATATGAATGATTTATATGCCGACGTCAACCTTCAAGAAGCTAGTGCACAAGATTGGAATGTAAAGGCTCAAAGATGTGAATTGATGATCTCATTAGGGGGAGTGAATACGCGTTGTACTCTTTTTTCCTTACAAGGTTTTGTCCCACTGAGTTTTCCTTGCAAGGTTTTTAACGAGGCAACCAAAAGGCGCATTTCTAAACATGTGTGCTCTTTTTCCTTTACTAGAAGGTTTTATTTTAGTTAAGGTTTTAACGAGGCGCATTATCTGTTGAATAGACATTCAAGGGGGAGTGTTATAAATAGAATTCTATTTATGGTGAATGTCTATATTTTAGGGAGATCTTAGGGATTTTACTTGGTGGCTAAGTCACTTTTTCCTTATAAATAAAGGGGTCCTATTCCATTGTAATTCATCCCAAAAATCAATAAGAATTTCTTCTCCTTCTTTCTCTACAATATTGTTCTTGTTCTTTATTGTTTCATAACAGGTTCACTGATATACTCCCTTTGTTTCATATTAAATGAGGTACTTTCCTCTTTAGTCTGCTCCAAAATAAATGACACATTTCTAAATTTAAAAATAATTCAATTTTAAACTCCTCATTTTACCCTTAATGAGAAGTTTTTATAACCACACAAAAGTCATGGCCCCACAAAGCTTTACCCCTTAGGCTTTTAAGACCACAAATTTTAGAAGTCTTTCTTTTTTTCTTTAAACTCCGTGCCGAGTCAAACTACCTCATTTAATACGAAACGGAGGAAGTATTGAATTTGGGCAATATAATTAAATTTTAAGAGGCATCTTGTCAATGCATAATTTGCGATTTGACGTGGAAAACAAACATGTATTAATTACTCGTTAAGTAGGAGACTTGTCGTGTCAGCCTTCATTTTACCAGCCTCAAATTTAATTTATCCTTCTTAATTATCTCAGATTGAAAGCAGGTTAATCAAGAGACTAAAAAATAGGAGTATTTCTTTAATATCCCCCTGCTCACTTATTTGGACCATCCGCCGTTGGTGTTAAGTTTCGAGGTATCAAACCATATAATTTGTGGAAATGTTTATTTAGCTAGCTTCTTGTGTGACTAATACATATTCATGAGATCTGAAATGATAGAATGCGACATGGACCCTTAATATATATGTTTATATAAAAGTCGAAGAGATGTTAAGGTCGACTTGATGAAACCGGACACTAATTCTACTTAGATACATGAAAATTCATGCAACAAATATCTTATACTGTAGTGAGTCTCTTTCTCGTTAATCACTTCACTCCTGCTTTATTCGTTTCCATACCAAAGATCAATCTAGTTAAAGTCGCCAAGCAATTTCACCACATCCCTCTTTCCTTTCGCTTTGAGATTAAGGTATCGAAATTCTTATATAATGTTGTCAAGCAATTTCGTTTGGCAGCACGCAACCCAATCCACATATATAATATAATAATATTGGGGCGTGCAATCCGATCCACTCATATTTGATACTACTATCAATTACGGGGTATCTCACTAGGTAACATAAAAATGAACTAGAATACATAAATTCTCTAAAACAATTTAATATAACATAATAGAGCGAAATATGAAGCAAGTAAAGGCTTGAGACATGTAAAAGCGTCTACCCAATAGCATGTAAAAATATATGGCAAGTAAAGATGGACAATAAGTAAAGGCAAGGATAGATGGAACCGTGTAGCAAATAGGAACATGTAACAAGTGAGAGTATGTATTTTACAAGTAAGAATAGGTAGCAAATAAATGTTGAAATTAAGAAGCTATAAATAGTTGTACATTGATGTATTTATATTGTACTCTTTTAGAAGGTGGTTAAGAAGTTAGTTAGTGGTACAATTAGCTATCTTAGTTATAAATATATAGGGGTGTACAGTTACTTTTCTTTCTTAATGCATTAACAGAACAATTTTGTCTCTTTACGTCTCTGCGTTCTTCTTCTTCTTCCTCTTTGTCTTCTCTTAGCTTAATCTCAACAATGGCGACACCTAGGGCTGGAATTCAACATGGTACAGAGCCACGACTCTTCACAGCTGAGCAACGAGCATTTCATCCAGTCAATTCTATCGTCAACTTCATTTACTTGTTGTTTGATCTCTCTTCATCTTCAGCTTCAATTTTTCTCTAGATCTATTTTTTTTCTGTCAAAATGACGCTTAATTCACCTCAAGTTACAGTTGGATCCTCACATGCAAACAATCAGCAGATTGATTGCAACGATCCGCTATATGTTCATCCCTCGGATACACCGGGTACATCGCTCGTTCCTTAATTGTTAATTGGAATTGAGAATTACTCGGAATGGAGGCGATCTATGGAGATGTCACTACTCGTGAAAAATAAACTTGGATTTATTGATGGAACTTGCATTAGAGAGCAATATGAGAACAATATCTTCCAATTGCGACAGTGGGATCGCTGTAATGCCATAGTACAGTCATGGATCCATAGTTCTGTGGCTAAAGAACTCAGGAAAGGAATCATGTACTCTTCGAATGCCCAGAAGGTTTGGAAAGCCCTTAAGGATCGTTTTGACAAAGTTAATGCCACAAAGGTATATCATATGAACAGAGAAATTAGTTGTCTAACACAGGGCATTTCTACTGTATCAGTATATTTCTCTAACCTCAATGACCTATGGGATGAATTTGAATCGATAATACCTTATCCATGTGACTGTGAGAAATCTAAGACATTCATCGAGTTTCTTTGCCAACAAAAACTCATGAAATTTTTAATGGGATTGAATGATACTTATGCTCCTCAGAGAAGCCAAATACTGATGATGCAACCAACCCCTTCACTTGATCAAGCGTATTCATTGATAGTTCAAGAGGAAAGTCAGAGGCTAAGTAGTGGATATGGAATACAAAGTGGAATTTTGGGAAGTGGACTAATTAGCAATGACAACAGCTCTTTTGTATCAGTAAACAATTCAAATGTGAAGTTCAAGAGGAACACAAATATGTTTTGTGACTATTGTAATATGAAAGGCCACACAAGAGAGAATTGCTACAAGTTGGTAGGGTATCCACAAGGTTTTAAGTTCAACAACAAAAGAAGAGGGACAAATGACAACCATACACCCATGGCACACAATGTGAGTACAATGGAATAAGCTAAATGCATGGGATCAGATGGAACTGGTGTAATGAATGGCATGATCAATGCAGCAACCCCAATTTTCACACCTGAGCAGTATCAACAGATTCTCAGAATGCTGAGCATGGAAAAAGGACCAGCATAAGAACAAACATCAGGGGATGTAGCCAATATGGCAGATAACTCAATTACTGACCAAATCAAATGGATTATTGGTATTGGTGCTTCAAGTCACATAGCTTCATCCCTAGATCTATTGTCTAATGATAAGTCTGTTTCTTATTCCAATTTTAACTCAATTAACTTACCAAATGGTCAAAGTACTCATATCACTCATGCAGGGTCATGTATCTTGCCTAACAATCAAACGGTACATGATGCACTTTATGTGCCCAAATTCAAATATAACCTGTTGTCTGTGTCTAGATATACCAAAGAGCTAAAATGTATTGTCTCTTTTTACCCTGATTTTTGTCTCTTTCAGGTCCTCTTCAGTGGCAAGGTGAGGGGGATTGGTAGCCTCAAGGATGGACTCTACATCCTCAATCCTTCAAAGCATGCTGCATCCATCATTCCTACTTGCATGACCACTAACCAGTCTGCCTCCTCAACTATGTTGTGGCATCAAAGACTTGGCCATGCTCCTTATTTAGTTCTTAACAAGATACCTACAATAAAGACACTGTTGTCTAATCCTAATTCTTGTGATTGTCATGTTTGTCCATAAGCTAAGCAAACTAGGCTACATTTTCCTACTAGCATCTCAAAGTCACAGTGTTCATTTGAACTTGTTTACATGGATGTATGGGGTCCCTATAGAGTAAACACCTACAATGGTTATAGATATTTCCTTACACTTGTTGATGATTTTTCATGAATGACTTGGACTTTTCTCCTAAGACTGAAGAGTGATGTTTTTGTGATTCTGTCAAATTTCCTTCATATGGTAGAAAACCAACTTTCTTCTATTGTTAAAACCTTCATATCTGATAATGGGTATGAATTTTTCAATTCTCTTTGTTCTAATATGTTTCAAACAAAAGGCATTATTCGTCAAAGCAGTTGTGTCTATAATCCCTAACAAAATGGGGTGGTAGAAAGGAAGCATAGACACTTGCTTGAAGTAGGAAGAGCTTTAAGGTTTCAAGCTACATTGCCTTTGAAACTATGGGGTGCATGCATTCTAGCAGCCACTTATATTATCAACAGATTTCCTAGTACTGTTTTAAATGGAAAGTCTCCTTATGAGGTTTTTCATGTCCATTCTCCTAAATTAGATCATATAAGGACAATAGTGTGCCTTTGTTTTGCTGCCAAGCTTGACACTCATGACAAATTCCAACCAAAGTCCATTCCTACTATCCTTATTGGTTATGCACCTACCCAGAAAGGATATAAACTATATGAACTTGACTCTGGGAAGATCTTTGTCAGTCGAGATGTTGTCTTTAAAGAAGACATCTTCCCTTATAGATGTCCAAAAGAGAAGCTTTCTTCATCACATCATGATACCTCAATACTTATGCCTACAACCAGTTCTGAGTATCTTCCTATTCCTACACCACTGGATCATGATTCGCTCACACCTTCATTTCCTTCACCTCCGCTCACCAACTCTCCAGTTTCACCTTCAACACCTCACAATCCTCTGTCCACCAACAATACATCTCCTGTTGTAGAGTCAATCCCATTGGATCCTGTTACTTCTCATGAACCTGTCTCTCATATCCCACTTACATTACCTCCACCTAGAAAGTCAGGTAGAACTAGCAAGCCTCCTATCTGGTTAACGGACTATGTACATCCACCTCTTCCACCCACTTCTTCTGCATCACATCCTATCCAACATTCTGTCTCCTACTCTCATCTTTCTCCTTCTTTCAAAGCCTTCCTTATTTCTTTTTCTACTGATGTTGAACCCTCATCTTTCCACCAGGCTAGTAAGGATGATAGTTGGGTTGCAGCTATGAAACTTGAAATTGAGGCATTAGAAAAGAATAATACTTGGTCTGTAGTTGATTTACTTGTTGGAAAAACACCCATTGGATGTAAATGGGTATATAAAATAAAGTACAATGTAGATGGCATTATAGAAAGGTTTAAGGCAAGGTTGGTTGCTAAAGGCTTCACTCAGCAGGAAGGATTAGACTTCCATGATACTTTTTCACCAGTTGCCAAACTTACCACTGTAAGGGTTGTTATTGCTACCGCTGCTATTAAGCAATGGCTTATATTTCAAATGGATGTACAAAATGCCTTTTTGAATGGAGACCTTGAAGAAGAAGTCTACATGACTTTACCTCAAGGATTTAGTATCCATGGGGAGAATAAGGTTTGTAGGCTACTTAAATCCCTGTATGGGCTCAAGCAGACTTCTAGACAGTGGAATTTAAAGTTGTCTCAGGCTTGGTCCTTAGCTGGTTTCAAGAAAAGCAAGCATGATTACTCCTTGTTCACTAGAAATGTAGATAACAACTTTGTTTTGATTTTGGTCTATGTAGATGATCTTCTTTTTACATGGAATAACCTACAGGAAATTAAAAGAGCTCAGGAGTCTCTGCATCAGCACTTTAAAATGAATTAACTAGGAGAAGTCAGATACTTTCTAGGCATAGAGTTTGCCAAAACAAAAGAAGACATCCTCATGACACAAAGAAAATATGCATTGGAGATGATATCAGATGCATGCCTGGCAGGCTCCAAGCCTAAAGAGACACCAATGGAGCAGAACTTGAAGCTGACAAGCACTGAATTTGATGCTTACACATACACAAACAAAGAATATGAGTTACTGGAAGACAGGGGGAGCTATCAAAGAATCATAGGGAAACTCTTATATCTGACAATAACAAGACAAACATCTCATATGCAGTCCAGTCCCTAAGTCAATTCATGTATCAACTAAGAAGTCTCACTATGAAGAAGCACTTCATGTAGTAAGGTATATCAAGAAGCAACCAGGGCTAGGGTTGTTGATGTCAGGTAGTAGCAGTGAAGAAATAGAGGCATTCTGTGATTCAGACTGGGCATCATGTCCCATGTCAAGGAAGTCTATTACTGGATACTGTATTAAGCTTGGAAATTCAACCATTTCGTGAAAAGCAAAGAAGCAGCATACTATATCGAGGAGCTCAGCTGAAGCTGAGTACAGGAGCATGGCACACAAAGTAGCAGAACTCGTATGGTTGAAAGGATTATAGGGAGAACTAAATGTGCGTCTCAAACTGCGTATGAAGTTGTTCTATGACAATAAAGCAGTATTACAAATTGTTGCTAATCCTATGTACCATGAACGAACAAAACACATAAAAATAGATTGCCACTTCATATGAGAGAAAATTCAAGAAGGATTGATCAAGACTTCGTCTATAGCAAGTCAAGAACAACCAGTTGATGTGTTGACTAAGGCATTGGGACATTAGCAACATGCTACTTTGATTTCCAAGTTGGGAATGAAAGATGTTTTTCATTCTCAACTTGAGGGGGAGTGTTGAAATTAAGAAGCTATAAATAGTTGTATATTGATGTATTTATATTGTACTCTTCTAGAAGGTGGTTAAGAAGTTAGTTAGTGGTACAATTAGCTATGTTAGTTATAAATATATAGGAGTGTACAATTACTTTTTCTTTCTTAATGCACTAACAAAACAATTATGTTTCTTTACGTCTCTGCGTTCTTCTTTTTCTTCCTCTTTGTCTTCTCTTAGCTCGAGCTCAACAATGGAGACACCTAAGGCTGGAATTCAACAATAAAGCACGTAACAAGTCAAATCATGGAATAATGAAGACAAAATTTTATTAAAGACATGTAATTAAGTAGTCAACCCCGCATGCTTGAACCCATGACAACGCATATACACTCGTCACCTTGCATATAAGCCGTCCCAACACATAAATCATGTGGCAAATAGACCAAACAAGTCCTAATTCCCTCAAATCAAGTTAACCACGACACTTACCTCTTTCCGGAACAAAGTCAATAATTCAATACGACTTTCCCTTTGGAACAAGCCTCCAAACCAATCGTATATAGTAAAATACCGTTAAAAAAATTCAAAGTACGCTTTAGAAACTATACTAGTATGATAAAGGTTCAATCATGATAATAGTTAAAAAAGTTAACAAAAAGTCAACCCCGGCCCACGTGGTCGAAATTCGATATTAGGACTAAATCTTGATTACCTATTCACCCCCGATCCCGGATATGTGATTTGTTTCGAAACTCGACCTCAATTTGAGATCTAAATCTTAGTTATACAAAATCCCTAAATTCTATCAAACCCCCTCCCCCCAATTTGTACTTTGATATTCGTAGATTTGATGAAGAAATACATAGAAAAGGTAATGAAAATTAATTGAAAATAAGTTAAAGTTACTAACCAATGAAGTTGGGAAGAAATTTCTCTCCAACAATCGCCTCTATGGAGTCTAGGGTTCACAAATGGTGTAAAATAAGTTAAGTCCCGAAATTCTCAACCTTTACTGAGCTGCAGATATTGCAATTGCCAACTTTTGTTCGCAATTGCGACCATCGCAAAAGCGAACCACTGACTGCAAATGCGATCTGTGTCTCAGCCACTAAATTATCGCAAATGCAACAAAGCCTTCGCATTTGCGAAGGTCCCCTCCCTCGCAAATGTGAAGCTGCTCTACAATGCCCAGTGTTGCGGCAATGCGATGATCCCACCTCACAAATGCGACTCAGACTTTGTAAATGTGAAGCTTCCAGTCTCAGCCCCTCTTCACAAATGTGAGCCATCACTCGCAAATGCGAATTTTGCAAGCACTGCACACTAGCAATCGAACAGTTGTTCCAAAACCATCCAAAACTCATTCGAAACTCACCCAAGCCCCTGGGGCTCCAATCCGAACATTCAGACAAGTGTAATAATACCGTACAAACTCGCTCGCTATCGAAAATCATTAAAATAACATCAAATATCAATAATCGATAATCAATATCAAGACTTTCAACTCTCACGATTTTCAACTCCAATACCCATTTTTCCAACTTTTCATATAAGGTGCTGAAACGGTCTCATGTCACCCGGGACCCCAACCAAACATCGTACACGTCCAAAAATATATACGAACAATCGTCAAAACACCCATCCGAGGTCGTTTACCAGAAAACGTTGACCATGGTCAACCCTATTCATATTTAAAGTCAAAAATCATTTCTCCTTCAAAATTTCACATATAAACTTCTTGTAAAACGACACTAACCACGCACGCAAGTCATTAATGATTAAATAAAACTATGAGAAGTCTCATAAGACATAAAAAGAGATCTAGTACTTAAAACGACACATCAGGTCGTCTAAAGGCTTTAAACATTTCAAAATGGAGTTAGCATGTATTCTTTTCGTCGTAATTTATATAACGTACACTTCATTTGTATAAGGAACACTTCATCCTTAGACATAATTTTCAAACAATTACTGTTCCTAATGCGATATAATTTGAATCGACACGTAGTTTAGAAAAAATGAAGTTTTTTTAAATTTATTATCTTCAACATGTCATAATATTTGTGTGACTATAAAACTTTTATAACTTGTGACCTTAAATCTGACATAATATTTTTGTGACTATAAAAGATCTCATTAAGGATAAATGGGGAGTACAAACTTAATTGTTTTCAAATATAAAATATGTTATTCTGATTAATAAGAGAATAATGTCATATAAACTGGAATAAAGGGAATACATTTTATGTAACCTTGACTTCTTTCTCAAACTAAAATAAAAAATAAAAAATAAAGTGCGTCGAAATATAAGAAAAGTTCGTTCCACTTAAAGCACAAATGAGTTATTTAAACAAAGGGGCTAGAGTTAGATATTGATGACTTCTCTCACTGTGTCAAACTCTTTTACATTAATTACTCTGAAATTTTCTCAAAATTATATAAATCCCTTTTAACTTCTAAAATTTCGCAAAAATCATAATTTGAAAGGAATTCTGTCGGAATTCCCAATTTAAAAGGAGAAGAAACAAATGTTCAAAACTAAGGTTGCATTTGCTTCTCAAAAAGTATTTGTTTGACCCTTTCTTTCTCGATAAAAATTGAAGTCAATTCTTTAAATATTCAAAAACTGAGTTTGATAATCTTTTTTCTTTAAAAAAAAACATCAAACAAAGCCATTTTTCAAAAATAACAAATGGAGTATTGAGTTTGCAGCCAAATCAGTTATTGAAAACTTGGAACAATCGCCATAAACGTATTTAATTATAAGGAACAGTTTTTATAAAACAAAAGAATGACTGTAGGAAAACTTATTAAATGGATGGGTTTCACCACTTTGACGAAAGAATCATGAAAATTAAGGAGCATTGTCAGAGGTTTCTTCTATTGATGACAAAAGTTAAAAACCTTAGGGTAGGCCACAAATCATAAATAAGACAGTACAACTTTTGAGTCATTATAATGATTGAGAAGCTAAGGAAATTAGAATAGCATGTCATGAATTGATAACCAAATTTACCCTTTTTCTCTAACAAATAGCTGGACCTGGACACAGACCGACCCCCTGTTAATTATACTACAAATTTACAAGACCTGCAAATGCAGTCAGTCCATTCATGTTGAGACAAGCTTCATCATGACATAGGTCAGAAGCTGCATTGGTTTGAGCCATCAATGGGAAAGGGAAACCACAATAATCCTAATGGCAAGAGACTCCACTTGCACTCTTTAAATTGATACTTTTTCTTTTTTTTTAAAAAAATCGCTAGTAAGTTTAAATCCTAAATCTGTATTATCTGACACATGAATAAGATTATACTATATGTTAAATTATCAGTCTTACATCTTTTTTTGACCTTTCGGCCAATAATTGACAAAGTAAAAAATAAGGGCTAGTCGGAGATTATTTGGATAAATAATTCTTGATCAAGGCAGAAACATGGTGAGCTACCCACAAGGAACCAGCCTCCGTGCAAGAAAAAGCATGAGTATGACCCTCTCGTTCAACTGTTAGAACAGCACCTGGAACATTTTTGGATATCTGTAACCACAAAACTCAATGTCAATAACCTTTATGCATCATAAAGAAAATTAGTCATTATAGAAATAATCAATTTGCAAGTGCCATCTTGAATTCACCTGTAAAATGCTCTTTTTTTTTTCTTTTCCAAAGTTAAAGTATTTGGCCGAGCTTTTAGAAGAAAAAAAAAATACTTTTGAGGAAAAATAGCTTATTCCCAGAAGCACTTTTGAGAAACACTTTTTAAAAGCTTAGTCAAACACTAATTGTTACTTAGAAGTGTTTTTCAAATTCATTATCCAAACACAAACTACTTTCACCAAAAGTAGAAAAAAAAAAAAAGGTGATTTTTCCAATAGGCTGTTAGTAACCATATAGCTGTAACATCACATTGATAACTAGTTACTAACAATTTCTACACGACTTTTTATTTATTAGTATTCATTGGTATTAGGGTGACTTGTAGATAAGGACAAACACGTTTGAGGAAGGCACTCAAGCATTTATGTATATATGAAGTGACAGTACGAATCTTCAAAGTTCAAAGTTGAAGCCAACAAGGATAGGCCGGCCATTAGGTTATCCCACATAACTTTCTATTACAATGTTTTTCATGTCTAAACACAATATCAACTTTCATATACTATTTTTCATCTAAATCTTCAGAGAAACTCATTTTTCAAATTTCAATCAAATCTATGTCCAAACGCTAGCGTAATATCTAGGCAACTCAAGTAGACTGCACCAACTCACTCCATCAAAAAAAGGATATACACTAAAAGGGAGACAACTAACAAGTATAAAATCTAATCTGTTATTGCACACATGTGAAGATTAACAGGTATTGACAATCTTTACTTCATTGCGTAATCTCAAATTCTTCTGCTTTTTCACTTATTGTATACGTTATCAATCTCCAATAATGAGTTAATCCACTTGCTGTTTCTTTCAAAAATGATCAAACAACTATGGTAATCAAGTTGTGGCAGGAGCTTATATCCTTCAGCAACACCAATAGAATTTACGACTAGATACATTTATTCTTAATAGTTAATTTATAAATATTAGTTTCAAGCTCAAAATATTATGGAGGGACATGATTAAAAAAATTAATAAGTAATGAATTGAATGATAACCTCGAAATCATACTTGATGTCTTAAACATCATGCTCATTTCTCTTACTTTCAAGATGCAGTAATTTCGACCCCACTGTAGAATTGAACTACAATTCCTAGACTTTATCTCTTTCTAGGAACTCATTAAATTATTTCTTACAGTCTTCAACTAGACATAAGCTCAAAAAAGCCACTTCTCACAGCATGCACAGCAGACTGGAAAAGACGATAAACCATAAATAGTTTTCAAAATGCTGATCAGATTCGGATCAACCATTAATAAGACACCATAGAGAGAGTAAACCTTTGTTGTTTCACATTGCAAACGTAAAAGGAGAAAATATGCACAATGAAATAAGACATTATTTACCTCTTCATAAATATGCAAGGGACCCCAGTGATCGTCGACGCCAAACAAAAATGCCATCTGACTTTTCTTTTCCCTCATAAATGACCAATCAGGTACCTCAGAAAGCTAATCCAGAAGGGGAAAAATATCATAATCAGGATAGACTGAGAAAACTTCTATGGAGGAATACAGATGTGCATGGACTTGGGGCAGTTGGGGGGGTAATTTCTTTCTTTTTGGTCATGTTTTAGCTTGTTGTTAAATGCTTTTCTATGGGAGTATTCCTGCTTGTCACGCAGCTGTTTTGCCACAAAAATTACAGGTTTTTTCACCTCTTTATGAAAACTTAGAGTGTATCACAATCTCTTCCATCGGCACCATCATCTTTAACAAGAATATTTTGCATGAAAGATGTTTTGGAACTTAATAAACACGTGATTAGGTTGCACTGGGTCAAATAACGGTACCCTTGGAGCAACATCATGATAATGCGACAAGGAGAGACTTACCTTTTCAAATTCGGTCATTGCCATGTATAGAATGTTCTGAATGGTATGGTACTGAAAAGCATATTGCAGTTGCCAACAATTATTAGTATTAAAGCTAACAATAGATATAGATGTCTGATTTCACATTATCTAATATCACAAAGAACAGAAAGCAAAGTTTGTTTGTCGACCAAAACTGTAACAAAACAAATGAAGAAAAGGGCGTTAATGATTTTGTATTCAACATGTGCTCCTCAAGGTTACAGCAAGTAGAACTAGTAGCAAACCGCAGCCATCAAGGTATAATTTTTTTAACTAGGACATCTACAAGGAGCCCTCATATAACGTGAAAACAGTGGGTTGAAATGTGGAGGACTTTCTAATAACCGCGGGTTTACACCAGGATCTACCTTGTCTGGTAATTGTTTAGTTGTTTACCCTAGTTAAGAATGAGTTAACCAACAGTATGCAAGATTGGCATATACTCTTTTGGGAACAACATTGTGTTAATTGTCAAACTACTAAGTGAGTCGATCAAAAGCTGAACTACAAAGGAGGATCCCAGAGTAGGATTTTATGATGATAAGAAATAAGACACAATATATGAATTGCAAGTTTAGACTTTAATTAGCAACTTAGCATAAGAAGAACGATTTGGAGTGAGATTAGACAAGATTGTGGTGTCCAAATGCAAGACTATTTTGTATATAAGAAAATATAAGATATATAATTTAAATAGAATGGCTAAAATAGAGGAGTGACTGGGTAAGGTCTGCGTACACTCCACTCTCCCCATACCCCACTAGTGGGATTTTACTGGTTATGTTGTTGTTGTAGAATGGCTAAAATAGAGGAGTGCTGCCAGAATATTTTTGTCGTAATACCTCGAGAACACCCCCCCCCCCCCCCCCCCCACACACACAAAACTTGACATCGTTTAATCGGCATACACCTGAACAATTTGTCCTAATTACTTCCATGAACTTGGCAATTTAATAGCCTCATCACCAGGACGATGACATGGCAAAGAGCGTGGACACTCTCTTTCAAGTGCGTGGAGGGAAGAAAAATAGAAAAATCAGCTTTCAAGTGATGGTAGGCCAAAAAAGTATTGGGTGGAGGTAATTAGGTAGGACGTGGCGGAACTTCAGCTTACCGAGGACATGACCATTGATAGGAAGGTGTGGAGGTTGAGGATTAGGGTAGAAGGTTAGTAGGTAGTTGCACGTACTTCTTTTCCATACCAATAATATTAGTATTACTCTTGTATTTCCTTGTGCTTAGTTTTTCTTTTACTACCTGCTGCTTCTGTTTCTTATTCTCATCCCTATTCTTGTTTCTTTCGCTTCGATTGATCTATTATCATGTTGTTATTGCTTGCTGCTATTGCTTCTTTTTCATATTTGCTTGAACTGAGGGTCTATCGGAAACAACCTCTCTACCCTCACAAGATAGGGATTAGGTCTGCACACAATCTACCCTCCCCAGACTCCACTTGTGAGATTAGACTGGGTTTATTGTTGTTTTTGCAAGTGAGCTATATTTCAATAGTTAATTATCTTTGAAGAAGTAAATAGATTCGTTAAATACGTCAAGAAGATGCAAGAGTTTCAAAAAATGAGAACGGCAGAAGAGGGTCAGCTCCAATGCCTACACAAAAATGTTTCAGTGTGAAATTGAACCCTCGACATAATAGTCAATTTGAACACTTAATTACTACATAGCCATATACAATGGTATATTTGCTCCAGTTGTGTATCTCGTTTACTACTTCTTAATACCACGTATATTTTACTTAACTTTGTTTTTTATTTCTTCTAAAGGTGTAATAGCTATTTGTTCCAACTGTATATTTTTTTTCTTTTTGCAAGCCAAATCTGTAAAAAAGATTAGGCTGAAACTCCTACAGAATTTTTTAGCCAAAATAATGGCCAAGTGTGTATTTCTTTTTATTTCTTCTTTAGATGCAATAAATATTTTCCCCAACTGTATATCTTTTTTAACTTTTGGCCTAAATCTGTACTACAATTTGGCTAAAGCTCCGTTAATATTAGCCAAAATAAAAGAGTTTCCAATTGTGAATTTTATTTCTTCTTTAGATGCAACGACTTTTCCAAGCAAAATCTACATGGAAGTTGGGTAGAGCTCCATTACTTTTAGCCAAAATAATGGATTTTCAACTACGTATTCTTTTTATCTCAACTTTAGTTGCAATGGCGGTTTGTTAGAAACGTGTATTTCTTCTTTGTTGGTCCAAATTTATAATTGGCTGATTAGCCAAATCAAAAATATTTAGCCTAAATAATAAAGTCCCAAACATGCTTTTTTACAAATTTGGCCCCAAAGAAATTATCCAAAAAATTAATGAATTTAAATTTAAAAAGGTCAAAAAAATATTTTTGTCCACATGGCAGCTAGTGCATCACATCTCCTTGAGCTAAGGTCGTCCCTAGGGTGAAGGCTACCAAATAGCCAAGTATAGGTGGTAATCAGGACAAAATATTTTATAAGCAGTACCAAGTTGAGGGTCCCAAAGTCTTAAAATAATCCCCAAGATGAGTTATGTGGAAATATGGAGATAAAATAATGCACATATTCGACAGAAGGCACAAGCAGCACATATAAAGGAGAATAATGAGATATACATAGAGATTGTCTGGTCATGTCCAACTTGGACCTCCAATTTTACCGGTAAGTGTGATGTAACAGCCCGGCGCTAGTGATATTGTCCGCTCTGGGCCTAAGCCCTCACGAGTTTAAAATGCGTCACTAGGGTCTAAGGCTTGTTAACTTATATACCCACCATCTCTCTTGTGTTTTGCCGATATGGGACTCTCCCTAAAGTCTGGGGTGTTACATACACCCCTCTTATGGACTCAACGTCCTCGCTGAGGTTTGCCCCACCGTATGGGATTCGCCTAGACCCAGCACTGAGGTTTTCCCTGCCTAACCGGGATTTGCCTAATCTCAGTTGAACTCTGACCCACCATCGGCAAGGTTGACACAAGAGTGGCTCTGATACCATCTATAACAGCTCAGCCCGCTAGTGATATTATCCGTTTTGGCCTAGGCCCTCACGGGTTTAAAATGCGTCACTAGGGTCTAAGACTTGTTAACTTATATACCCAGCATCCCTTTTATGTTTTGCCGATATGGGACTCTAACTAAAGTCTGGAGTGTTACATGTGACAACATTATGGCTGAAGGTACTATAAGGGAACAAAATAGATCCTAAACACACGGAGGAAGTCTCAAAAGTGAAGGTACTATAATGGAACAAAATAGATCCTAAACACATGGAGGAAGTCTCAAAAGACCAACAATTTCTAGGAATTCATAGAGACTAAGCAAAAAAATAAAATACAACGAAAGAGCAAGGTGTCTTTATTTTTATGCCTACTAGTTGAATTATAGTTGTTATTAGGACACTTACACTAGGTTTGATGTCTGAGAGAAGTGTTATAAGTTTGTAAGAGATCGTATGAAAGTGCAAGGATGTATGCGACATTTAGAGAATCTCTAGTTTTAGAGAATCCTAAGTTGTCCTAAAAGAAATTAGTAAGTAGCGGAATGGAATTAGCCCAAATATGGAGCCAAGAATATTGAGGATTCGTATAGCTGATCCAAACTAGTTTGGAACTGAGGTGTTAACTTTCTTAATGACTATGGTGTCTGGGACAGCTTGTGCGCACCTTGACTAATTCCACCATGTACCTACTACCTCTCACCGGCACACGTAGCCGATGTGCCTACCAAGGCTGAGATGAGAAGAAATCACTTGGTGAATTTTGCCTCCGCTTGAATTTGAACCTGAGACCTCATGGTTCTCCCACTCCATTGACCAGGGGTGCTTAGAACCTATGTTGCGCGGACTCTCCAAAACGTTGCCGTACCCGTGTCGGATTCTCCAAAAATACACTACTTTTGGAGTATCCGACACGCACCCGGCGACATTTTCGGAGAGTCCGAGCAACATAGCTTAGAATTGAGGTGTAATTATTCTCGTAAAATATAGGATTTGTCCGTGTTTGACTACATAAGTCATCTTAAGTTTGATGGCTTTGAAAGGGTAAAAAAGACAATGATCTTTACCATCGACGTGCTTTGACTTTTCAAAATTGTTTAGATAAGAACTTTGACTTGGCATTTGGGGGAAGAATTAACTTACAGATCAGCTTGGCATGTCGAACTCATTGCTTATTCATCCAAAACAAAAATGAGTAACCGGTTGATCTAATACTTCAGATCTGATTACCAACAGTGTTAAAGAGAATCAGAAGAAATTGACCCTCACCCTGAGGACATGTTTACGGAGAGCCTCCACTGCAGGTGGGGACCAGGACTTCCCCACAGATTTTTTCACCAGAAATCTGGAGATCCAGGCTGGTAACAGTGACAGAATTGCTGCAAGTGAGCTTAGGCCCGTACATAAAGTGCGAGATCTACAGAAGTTATAACCGAAGAACATCAAATTTTGTCACTGTAATTGCATGAGGAAAACAATGCCTAAACAAATGTCACACACAAACAGGAAAAGTAATGGTAATATACTCAAAAATAAAAGTGCCTCTAGATTTGTTTATTGGATACTTTGAATAGATGCCACATATTCCTAAATGAATAAACTAGAAACTGTCAAAAATCTAAATCCACAATTCAAGCTCAAAGAGATTCGTAAAACAAGATAAACAAAAAACAAAACAGTGACAATAACCAGTTGCAAACAGTCAGCAGATACAAACTAGAAGAACAGAAGTTACAGGTCGAAAAATAAAAGCTACTATAGCTAGTGACTAGTTGGAAATGTTTATCAAGTCATATGATCTGCAAAGAGAATTTGAAATTTTAAACAAAAAGCGATCTGATATTCTGATCACACATGCTCACTGCCCGAAGTAATATGATATTAATGGGATTCTATAACTGTTTCATTGATAATTGAAAACAAAGGTTCAGTAGTCTGCAGTAAGAGAAAAAGCAAAAAACCGATTGGTCTTCAAACGGCAAGGAAGGAAAATAAACAGCTAAAGTACAAAGCTCTCACTTCACATAGGAAACAGACAAGGAAAAAATCAAAGAGATTTACCCTGCAATCTTCTTAATAATAGCTTGTGTTGAAGACTTGGTGTTTACAGCTAGAAATGGATACAAGCAAATGCAGTATGTCACCTAGAAAAAAATAGAAATATCAGAATGAGGATTTTGGGGTAATAGTGAAAAACCTTGTACCCAATATAAAGAGGATGTAGTCTTCACCTTTTCCTGGAATCTCCGAAAAATGTCCAGAGATATGTATGAGCCAACAGAATGACCAACCTAAGAACGGAAATCAAAATCACAACACATAAAACTTCTAATACATGCAGAAAACGAGAACCTGACTATCTACATTGATAAAAAGTTCCATTTCTTCTTATTGATTTTTGTGAGTTTGGATTGAGATCTGAATTTAACAATGAAATGATGGTTCAGAATGAGAATCCAAATAACACGCACATAAGAGCATATATTAATGCAACTTCTGCACTTACCAGTACTAGAGGAACTTCAACATCCTGAAGCTCATGCTTTATGAAGTTTAGCTGGAAAAGAGGATTTTGAAACAAAATTAAATCAAGAATGCAGACTGATATAGACTAGTATTTTGAATTTGCATTTTGGGGGCGTGAATTGGGGCGAGGCACACAAAAAACGTACAGTGGCAGTATTAGGGGCCGTAGGTTCTGTTGGTGATGTACTTTCAAGGTTTTGCACCTCTCAAGTACAAGAAGGGAGAAAAATAAAAGCATCCCGTTAAAGTTTTTCACAAAACTAGCGAAAGTGTTGTTCAAACTCACGTGAGAAGAATGTAAGATGAAAAGAACCTTTCCCACTCGTTCTTCAATCCCGCAAGATTTCAAGGAGCGTTGAATAAAGGAGGAAGAAGGAAATAAAAGATAAATCACGTTTTTGAAGCAAGAGCTTAGAAAAACTAATCACTCATCTTTATTTTCAGCATATTGAGCCCTACAATGAGTAAAAATGATGAGGTAAAAGAAAACTAATCGTAATTAAACTAGAATAAAAATAAGGTTAAGAAAACCTATCCTAACTTAAATAGGAAGAAGAATTCTAGTAAGGATGGGATACCAACTAATAATCCTACTTTGACTACAACTACAAATATAATCCTACTAAAACAAGAATTAAATTAGCAGGAAACAAGAAATAAGAAATCATAATCTTTAAGGAAAAAAAAATCATAATCATGGATGGATTATTGAACTTCTTGAATTTATTGGATATTTAGCATTCTTGATCTTGCTTCAGTTGGGAAACACCCTAGAAAGTGAGGCACAAGCCCAGGCGCAAAACGTGCCTCAAGAAAAAGGCTCACACATATTGAAACTTAAATAGACTAGTGACAATTTAAGTAACTCCAAGCCCTCTCCTTTAATACCAACCCCCCCCCCCCCCCCCCCCCCCCCCCCCCCCCCCCCACAACAGAAAAGAGCCCTAACTTCGTAACATCAAAGTTGATCGGCGACCCTGAATCTGAAGAAATTTAGCAAAAGGATGGAAATGATGCCTTTCTTAAGGCACAATCATCTTCCTTTAGACTTTTCTTTAGCTATTATATTAGCTTTTGGTAATTAATATTTTTGTGTTCCACTGCCTTTGACATGTTGTTTTTTCCGGTGTTGATTCACCTTCTTTTTGCCGCTTTTTGTGGGGTTTGTAGCAAAATCTGGTATGTTGCTCATTTTCCAATTAAATATATCATGCTTCTCTTTGACCAGCATAAAGTTAACTATGAATTTGATTAATTCTCAATTTTTTATTTTCTTCTTATAGTTTACATGCATTGTCTCGTCACATATCTCTTTTTTTTTTTTTTTTTAATATCATAGTCTCATTTCTCATGCAGACAAATATAAGCATACATTGACATGAAGGGGGCTATAAAAATATGAGCAACAACGATCTTGCATAAGGTATACGATCATGACTTCGAATAAGAAGTATTTTAGATGCAAGTTTGTAATCAAGAATGTAGTGGCACAATCAAAAGATTGAGGCAACATTCAACAAGTAACCATGAAGGGATAAAGCCTCTTTTCCTAAAGTTCCGGATGAAGTAGTTGAAGACTACAAAAAAGAGACAGAGTAGGTTTTGGGCCCTTAGCCTTATGTTGGGCCACTAACTTAACATTAGTAGGCCCAACCCTAAAATCCTTTTGAATTTTAAAATTTGAGGACACGTGAGGTGTGAGGTTCGATGTGGATGTTTCTTTACACCAATGGTCACGGGACCGAAGGTCAATCTTCTTCTTCATCTTTCCATCTCCGGCGCCGGCTTCATTGGCGTGTTTAACAAGGGTGTCAATGATGATAGAGATTTCGAAAGCCCATTCCCCTACAACCAAATCAATTTTGTTTGGAATCTCGTGTGCACAATTCTTATGCGAGCCCATAACAGATGATTTCTCTTCTTCGTATCCTCATCTGCACCAATATAGCCGCCACACTTCTCACCAATGTGCTTCAGAGTGCTTTCCGACCATGCATGTAAATGAATACCGAAAGCCCTAATCCATCAGTGATCTGTTTTTGCCACTGTAGCTTTAGTTCCGGTAGCCGGAGACCACCAATCAAGAGTGAGTCTTTGCCCATTCCAAAATCAATCACCAATTTTAACTCTCTCTGCTTCTTGTCTAGAAGGGAACCGGAAAAGAAAATAGTTCGGCGAAAGTGGTGTAACTATCAACCCCGCTGTTATCCTCCATCTCTTCATGAACCAAGGTTGAATGATCTTTGCACTAGGGCTTGAGCAGAAGGGGTCGTTAAAGAAGCCCACAAGGCAGCAGGAGAGGTATTTGTTGAGCTTCAAACTAGTTTCCTCTGACGAGACCTGAACTTGAGCCACTATTTCTGGCCATTTTTGAATGCTCCCTGCTTCAATGTAAGAGAAATCCGGAGTGGTGAATCTTTGGAGGTTTGGGCTTGATGGCTTCCCAAGAACCTGAGAATTTTGTCGGCGATTTCGCACCAGCCCACGTTGTAATCAACCTCCGGGATTATAATTGCCAATTTTTTATTTCCCAGTCATTTTTCTATTATGATGAAGCGCCCATGAATATTGTAGTTCTGGTAGACTCTATGCAAAAGATCTTGTTGCTTCCTCCCCCATCTTCTGTACAGATCTCCTTAACCCCTTGATGCGTGCTTCAGGTTATGACAGACCCGTCTCAAATTACTTTCATCAATTTTTAATTTGCTGGTGAAACACCTATTGTGTTCAATAAAAAGAAACCACCTGCTTTGACCCTCACTAATGTAAGTGATTTCAAAGGATTTGTCTTCAGAGGTGAAAAAGACCTTTTCTCCCTTAATAAATTGGCTAACACCGCTGAGAGGTCTCGCTTGTGAGAGTGACAGATCAGAGAGAGAAAGGTTAGGTGTACGTTTCCCAAGTCGAGAAAACACCAACACGCCCAAAACTCGGCCTTTATAAAGAAGGTACTCTCTAGAACGCCTTATACAAACTTAGTTAGGCACTGATCAGCCTGTTCCATTTTTCCCTTGATGACGAAGAATAGAATCTTCTGGAATCTATGTTCCAATGTGCACGATTGATTTTTTGGTGAGGCAAACAGAGGATACTGATTTAAACTAGAACCAGTCACTTTGCTACGTCATATTGCACCCTTCAAAAGCAAGAAAAAGCCCTTAAAAATCTTTGTTTTCTCTGAAGCTTGGAATAAATCTGCATGGGAACATGAAAGGGTGAAAATGAGAGCCATGGTTTTGTTTTGTTAGATCAGAACTTTTTGCCGCATATCTTTACGCAATAAGCATTATGTGGCCAAAGTTCAAATCAAACAAAACTACGACTCTCGCTTTCACCCCTCATGTTCTTAGCCTAAGTAGATCTATCCAAAACTTTAGAAGAAAGTATAGATCCAGAGGCTTGTTTTTGGTTGCGAAGACTTTGAAGAGTGTAATGCGAGTGATAGCAGGACGAATAGGCTTATGATTATTTATAAGTGATTTCACTAAATAATCAGGAACTTGTTCACTCTGCTACCAGTCTTTTTGCTACATCATATTTCACCCTTCAAAAGCAAGAAAAAGCCCTTTAAAATCTTTGTTTTCTCTGAAGCTTGGAATAAATCTGCATGGACTTCACATGAAAGGGTGAAAATGAGAGCCATGGTTTTGTTTTGTTAGATCAGAATTTTTTGCCGCATATCTTTACGCAATAAGCATTATGTGGCCAAAGTTCAAATCAAACAAAACTACGACTCTCGATTTCACCCCTCATGTTCTTAGCCTAAGTGGATCTATCCCAAACTTTAGAAGAAAGTATAGATCCAGAGGCTTGTTTTGGTTGCGAAGACTTTGAATTTATAAGTGATTTCACTAAATCCAACGCTCAAGTATGTCCATAAATAAATCTCGCTTCTTTTGCTTTATAAGTGTTGTTTAATGAACTTTTAACTGTCCTATGTCTTCTAACACGAGATCAATACGATGTGTTGCACGAAGAGTCCAATATATATGAGGCCGAGTTTCTAATATTCTCCTTCAAGCATTCACAAAATTAGAAACATTACTGGTAATCATCTCAATGATATATTCTTTCTCCAACTTCACCTATGATTCTTTTGGCGTAACGCAAGTATGTCAGCACTCTTAACCGAATAAGATGCATCGATAGATCTAAAAAAGAAAGCACCTGCAGGACTAGTAGGAAGTTAATAAAACATCTATTTTTACATCCGTCCAACTAGTAGACATAATTGAACCATACTGCTTCCAAGATTTTTCATATTCATCTAACATCCAAGTTCTCAACTCATGTATTCAGGGAGGCGCAAAACTCTGACATAATTTGCAATTCCCTCAAATATTGCCAAATAATGTGGATCATTTGCGACACTAAACGAGATAACACTTGAGAAAAAAACCCTACCAATTCACTCACAAACTTATATTTCCTCTTTCTTCTATTTGGAGTTAAAAATAGTTTGTCTAGCTTTAGCAATAACAAATCGTCCATTACTCTAGCCTTTGCATGTAAATTGCCAAGTTGGAGAAGAACCAAATTCACTACCCATATTACCATATTCGGATGCAACAAATCGTGTTTCTTCCATAGTATTTTGCTTGGTTTTACGTTCTGAACATGTAATAATGATTCAACTACTTTATCCGGCACTTTAGGACAAGGATTTGTGCTTATGGACGCCTACTAAATGTTTCAATCTAGTAACTGTGTTGTTGCATTGTTGGTTACAAAACTTGCATCAAAAGTACTTCTCATTCGGGGTCATGATTGTATACTTCCACGCAAAATCTTTTCTACTCAAATTTCTAGAGCCTATTTTATCCATTCTCAACTATAATTTGTCAATACAAAATTTACGTTTGCTTGGGAGAGAAATGAGACATGAACAGGACATGTAAAACATAAAAGGAAAATAAAAATAAAGAACCAGTGACAAGTAAAGGAGCAATAATAACCAACAACAAACAAAGTACTTTAAGAAAATCCAACAAGAAACATCATAGACATTCTTGAATTGGATTACATTCTACCAACATATGGAAGAATGTCACCCTTCAAGAATGTATACTTAATTCAAAAATCCATGTGATAAAATAAAGCATAACTATCAAACTTAACTGTTTTCTTATTAAAACAGTTAAATCTCTAAACCAGTCAATCAGATCAAACATCTACATTCCTTTAACATAGCAAGAATGCTATCAAAAGAAACAAAAATCCAAGACTCTGGCAAAAGAGAAATCTGTCCAATTCATAGTACTCTTTCTCAAGATTTCTCAGCATATTTATTACTTCTGAGGTTATTCCCCTAGCTAATGTCATCAAATTCTCAAGATTTCTCAACATATACCCCATGTTTAACTTTCTATCAACAATCAAATTCATTCGGAACTTCTTCTCTATGCTGATCAAAGAGAAGCTTTTTCTTTGTTTAATAAAATTCCATATATTTTGTTTATTTATAACTATTCTTTACCTTTTCAAGGTCAAATTTGAGTGTTACTTATACTTGACGCAAGCTAAACTAGCTCAAGAATCAGTACAACCAATATTCATTAGCAAACGGATAACACTAGCGGATCATTGGACTAATTCAAAATTTTAACTTGAGCAACATGTTGAGTTTGACCAGAAAAGGAGCAATATACCAGCTTTTCCTAGAAACACAAATGCAGTGAATAGAAAGTGAATCAACATCAAAGAAAAAAATATGGCAAAGGACGGAGTGCATAAAAAAAATTATATCTAAAAACTAATGTGATAGAAATACGAAACAATAAAGCAAGAAGAGGGTACCAAAGTCGTTAAAACTGGTCAGACGATGATTTCTTCAAGTTCAAGGTCGCCGATCCGCCTTGATGTTAAGTTAGGGCTCTTTTTCTATGGCGGGGATGAATTTGGGTATTAAAGAAGAGGGTTTTAGAAAAAATAATGGGAGTTGTCAAAATTGTCTCTAGTTTTTTTAAGTTTCAATAGGCGGGCGTGTGCCTCACTTTCTAGGGCATCGCCCAACAGAACCTACACCCCCTACGATTGTCCCGCCCCAATTCACGCCCCAGGACTCGCCCCAAAACACATTTCAAAGCACTAGTTACTACAATTTTGCACTGAAATATATGTTGATGAAGAACTTAGATTTTATAATTGGAAAGTAGAAGGGCGTGTGCCTCACTTTCTAGGGCATCGCCCAACAGAACCTACACCCCCTACTATTGTCCCGCCCCAATTCACGCCCCAAGACTCGCCCCAAAACGCATTTCAAAGCACTAGTTACTACAATTTTGCACTAAAATATATATGTTGATGAAGAACTTAGATTTTATTAATTGGAAACTAGAAGCAGTGCCACTCCATTAGATTGAGCTTACAAAGCAGAGGATATAAAGTTTTAACATCAAAAGATGGATAAATATCTGCACTGAAATGTGGATCTCTTTAAATTACTAGGAACATTAAAATAATTTTAAGTGTATTATGCTAATTATAAAAATGTAAAATTGAATATCAATGGGACTTATGCCCCGTGGCTCGGGAATTACACCTGGCCCCATGTTGGGTAAAACCTCTCACCTCATGCCCCTCGCCTTTTTTTAAAGCACCGATTCAGACATCGAACTATCATATTCAGAAGAAAAAAGGAATATTCTGGAAAATTGAGAAATAATAGATTAAGCTAATCCAATAATTAGTAGGAATAAAAACAGCTCTTGACTGCATCCTTCAGCCACAAGTTGAAGGGTAATTTCATCTTTCCATTAACATAGATATAACACTATCGAGGAAAAATTAGTTATTGGTTCCCAAATCCAGAATTTTTTTGAAAAAAGAATTACTACTGATATGCTTTTCCCCATCCCACCTGTCACATACCCTGCCCCCTTCCCCTAAAAGAAAAGATTTCTCTAAGATAAACTAAAATGAGGTAACAAAATTACCTTGTGATCGGTTTGTTCTTGCAGTGAAAACAGCCTTCCGTGCTCCCAATTCTAGCAATTGGAACAAATCGTGCAACTATGTTAGCCATGCATTGATGTGGCATTAGTGCCAGCTGAAACTTTAAAAGAAAATATTAACATACACCTACAAATATTCATCTCTAAAGACTATCAAGTCTACGGCAAATCTTCAAAAAGTCAATCAAAGACAGAAAATCATCCTACGGTCTTCACATGAGATGCAAACTTTGAACTTGAAGTTTGAAGAGTTACAAGGAGAAAAGAAAACAAAAAAGGACAAAGTAGCCAAAGGCCCCAAGGGAAACTCAAAACTGTTTATAAAATGAATACTACATGTTCCAATAGAACGATGTGTGCACCCTAACTTGCAGAGCAATTACAACTTAGCTCACTCTCTTGGGTGTGTGAATAAAGTCCTACATGGAAAGTAGAAAAAAAAAACTACTTATAAGGAGTTAGATACTCTTAATGGTGTGAGGCCTTTTTGGGAAAATCGTGCGGGCTTGGCTTAAAACGGATAATATCCCACATGTTAAGAGTACTTTTGTAACAACCCGACCGGTCGTTTTGAGGATTAGCGTCCCGATCGGTGGCTTAAGGTCTCGAGCACCTTTGTATTATGTGTTATGACATGAATGCATGGTCGAGTTCGAATTTCGGATGATTCAAGATTGATTTGGAAGAAGGATTCTTGTTTTAGAAGCTTAAGCGGTAACAATTGACCGGAGTTTGACTTTTGTTTAAGCGACTCCGAAATGGCGTTTTGATGGTTCCAATAGCTTCGTATGGTGGTTTTGGTATTAGAAGCGTGTTCGGATGTTGATTTGGAGGTCCGTAGGTCGTTTCGGCATGAATTGGCGAAAGTTGGAAAAAATGGAAGATCTAGGAAAGTTAGACCGGGAGTTGACTTTATTGATGACGGGGTCGGATCCCGGTTCCAGAAGTTGGACTTTTGGAATAGGTCTGGTCCGTACTATCATTTATGACTTGTGTGCAAAATTTGAAGTCAATCGGAGTTGGTTTGGCATGAATCGTCATTAGTTTTGGAATTCGGATGTTCATAAGTTTCTTAGGCTTGAATCGATGCGCGATTTTGATTCTAGTGTTGTTAGAAGCAATTTGAGGCTTCGAGCAGACTTGTTAGTATACTTGGTTGGGTTCCATGGGGCGCGTGAGTTTCGGATGGGTTTGGATTGTGCTGCGCTCTTATTTGATATTTCGGCGCCGTTTCTTTTGGAATAAAGGGTACCACATTGTGCAAATGACCTTTGATTTGTGATTCGATTGAACTATCATATCCATATCGTAATTACAGAACCATAGCAACAAGAATCGTCGCATTCTGAGGTCGTATGAGAGAGTTACGCCTATTTTCGTGTCGGGAAAGACTGTTGTTTTCTGGTGTTTGAGGGAACAGAGGCAAATCGCAGGTGTCAAATGCGATGTACAAGTCTCATGTGTCAAATGCGATGTACAAATCTCAGGTGTCAAATGCGACTTGCCTGGAGAGGTTTCAAAAAACGGGGGTTTCACCATTTTTATCATATTTTGAGTTGTAGACCACGGATTTGAGCGACTTTTGAGGGGTTCTTCATATGTTCGATTAGGGTAAGTTATATCCAAAATTGATTGCATCTCATGATTTCATACTTATTTATAGCATTAAATTAGTGAATTGAACTGAAGAAAATGGAAAAATTTGTAAAAATCTTGCAAAATGTATGGTGATGGGTCTATGGGCCGGTTTACTACCTTTACCCGTAGCTTCAAAACGCATACACAACCTCTCCTCTGGACTTCGGTTGGGTGGCGCACGGTTAACATCCAAATTAGCGCATGGATGGTGATGGGTCATATGAAACTTAGTTGAAAGGGAAGATTGTTGGGTATGTGCGAACAAAGTCCCACATGGAAAGTACAAAAGAAAAAGAAGCTACTTATAAGCAATTGGATACTCTTAATGGTGTGAGGCCTCTTGGAGAAAACCGTGTGGGCTTGATCCAAAGCGGACACTATCACACCATGTTAAGAGTATCTTTAAGCTGTTTTAGCCCAACAACTTCATCTCTTTTGATAGACAATCTTTTGGTTCTGCATAGACAAGGTAAGGGTGGCCCCTAATGAGGACAAGATGCGGGAAACGGGGCTTAGGTGGTTTGGTCATGTGAGGAGGAGGAGCACAGACGCCCCGGTGAGGCGGGTGCTAGGTTGAGACTGGAGGGCCAACAGAGAGGTAGAGGTAGGCCAAAGAAGAGGTGGGGAGAGGTGATTAGGCAAGACATGGCGCAACTTCAGCTGACCGAGGACATGACCCTTGATAAGAAGATATGGAGGTCGAGGATAGGGCAGTAGAGTAGGTAGTCTAGAGTGTTCATAACAGTAGTATTGGGCACGCAGTTTCGCTTTCTATCGACAGTAGGTTTCTGTTGTTTTCTTTCTTTGTTGATCATCTTACTACCTTGTTGTGTTTATTCTGCTTTTATATGGCATTTTGGTACTGTCCTTTCGTCTATATTTTCATTAATGTGGTGCTTATGCTTTCCTGAGCCGAGGGCCTATTGGAAACAACCTCCATATCTTCACAAGGTAGGGGTAAGGTCTGCATACACACTACCCTCCCCAAACCCCACGGTGTGGGATAATACTGGGTATGTTGTTGTTGTTGTAAAGCATAATGCTAATAAAGTTCAGAAGTTGTAAACTGGTGCAACTATTTCCGTACCGAATTAGTCTCCCCAATGCTTGTATTTAAGAAGAGGTTCTAGTCACACCATGATCCCTTGTCATGGATAGATGCACAGTTTTGCACGTATATCAAAGACATGAGAGGTATATATAGATGATAGACCTGTCTCATAGGTACACAGTGTTTTCCGAGTTAAGGCATCTAGTGGTGAATATTCTTGGCATTTGCATGCAGAACAAATCTGATTTAGCTTCAAAACAACTTTGTCCACAAAGATGCAGAATTGACGACTTATACTTATTATTTAAGGCACTTTTTAGATTTTATAACTACTCCTACTTATTTTTCTCCTGCAAAAGCAACTGTCTTTTATGAAATACATGGAAAAGACTAGGGATTTCAATCTGTTGTACCACGACGTTTTAGTCCAACGGCAGGAATGAAGCTTAAGATTTAAGGATAGGGAGTAAAGGGAAACAGTTATACTGGGAAATGAGAAATGTAAACATCGATACAAAAGTTAAGGAATGCAAATATATGTTTAACCAAGTTTCTTTTCATATTTACAATTTGAAAGGGTCAAAACTCAATTCTTAAAATCTTACGGGTCGACTGTCTTCACATGCTCCTCCTAACTTCCCTTTACTAAACAGCAAATGTAGAAGGAGCTTCATAAACTCCAGCGACTTTTCAGAAACTACTTGGTGGTGAATGCGGGTAAGACTCATTCGTAGATGTATATGATAAGGGTTTATGGGGCAACTTTTTGCTAATTGTAAAGAATTTTGAAGAATCCACGTGAAGCTCCCAGACCCATTTAGCACCTGTTTGACTCAGCATAGTATCCATGTAACATGGTACTTAAAGAAAGAAGGAGGTGGTGACTGGTGAATGCTGGTACTAGGAAATGAAGGAGATGATAAATCATAGTGATTTACAGTTAAAAGGTGATTGTGGTCATCAAAAGGTCTTTATGTCAGACTTAAACCAATACTTCATTCAGAATGTGGGCAATGAAGAAAATGAGGTTAATCTCAAACCAAAGATGCAATCTCAAGCCAGAGTAGGGAGGTTGATGAATAGAACTCCCACTTGGTCAATTTTGGAGGTTTTACCAGTAGCATTTCTCGTCTAAACTGAAAGCCAATATTCGGTTGAGGGCAGCGGCACACCAATAGGTGGATTTGCATTCTTGTATGTTTGGGTAAAGGGCAGGAGCGCGCTTTCGCTCTCACCAGTACTTATTGTAACCGGTTAAAATCAAATATCCAACAGCCGCTTTCCTTAGAAAAAGCTAAAATTCTATCTAAAGAAATAGAGTAATACCAAAAATACAAACCAAAACTTCAAAATAAAGCAATAGTAATGAAAAGGAGGTTCTGATTTACTTAAAAGGTCCATGTTGGAACATCATAAGACAAGCCAAGAAATTTATAAAAGTACTTGTTCATTTAACAAATTAGATTAGGAAAAGAAGATTCACCAAGAATTTCAGATATAGTTATTCAAAACAAACATGCAAGGGGCAAAAAGAACAGAAACAATAACGAAAATGCAGCATTATTGTACTTAGTCATAAGGCGTTCTCATCCTCTACAAATAAAATGATCCAACAGAAACCGTATCTCTTTATTTTACCTTACCATCTTGCTTCACAACCCTGTAAAGCAACATACCTTAAGTTGCTCCATAATATGTAGCCAATGATAGCACGAGTGAACAGCCATATCATTTGCTACTACTTCCATCAAGTTCAGAAATCAAGAGACTACTCGATTCCACGATCTAGTTAACTGAGCAACTTCAATACTATAGATAGCTTCATTTGGTGAAATGACATAATTGGCCGAATAAATTAAATACTAAAATAAGCCTGACGGGGTTCAACAAGGCAGAGCTTCTGTAACAAGAAAAAATATTAAGAAGAGCAATTGTATTGCAGCAGTCCATTAGTATATTCCACATGAAATTCCGACACTCCTGGTAACTTAGATTTCATTAGCTAATCTTATGTATCATTGTAATTTGTACCATGTCATCCTGCATATTCTCTATTTAATCAACGTATTGTCAAAGCGCAGGTAGGTTGTGACACCTGCAACATTGGAATGGGACAAAGACGTGGAAGGTAACTTTCATCCTTTGGCATTTTTGTTGTAATCTCAACATGTAACTGATTAGCCCGTGCACAGACGTGATTACTTGAGTTGACAAGCTCAGAAAAGAAAAGAACAACCATGCCCTCTTGCTCTACTATAGAGGCCATTCATGCCTATCTAAACCATGTCATGCAAAGTGGCCCCTACGTTGAGCTTTATATAAGATAAATTTCAGCTCTTGCCGGTGGACTTATTCTAATCAAAGCACCACTATTTCATCAAACTCTCAGCTAAAATATGAGGTGCTATTTCTACAATATAGAAATCTCATACTCCTGTCTATAACATTGCAGTCAACGTTCTATTTAGGGATCTATTTCAGGACTGGATAGTAGAATTTAAAATAATACCAAAAACAGATAAGAATAGTTGCGCTATAAGAAGTTGCATACCTATAGGCTATAATCCCTTCTCTAATGGCTTAAACCTTTATAGCTAAGTTGCTTGGACTCTTCACTTTCGATGCCACACATGTGTCGACGGGACGTGAGTATGGGTGTGGGATCTGTGTCGGATCTCGTCAACCGATTTTGGGTACTTTGACCAAAATCGATGGAGAAATTCTGGATAGATACAATGATTTCTGAAATCAAAACAAAAGCTAGGATGAAATTGAAAAAAATGAAATACCTTGTACATAGAAATTTCTATGACAGTCCGTCGCTTATCTAATTCTCGGATCTCCCCTTGATCAATATTTTCTCTTTCTAGAAATACATTATAAATTTTTCACATAATGTCTCATATTTTAGACATATTATTAAAACTCTTTTTTTAGATATTTGAATTATTTTAGCCAAACCCCCAAACCCGTATCCGTAACTAGATCCGTAATCTTAAAATTTAGATCACGAAGATCCGACTACTACATTCGAACTCGTGTCGGACACTCGCACCCGAGTCCGAGCAACTTAGCTATATAGAAGATGGTTGCTCAAGTTCAACACAATATCCGAGCACACAAAGGCCGTGGCTTTAAGCCTTGTCATCACCCATTTAAGGATATTTCCACAGCTTGGCCGAAGAAAAAGAATCAGGTCCACTTGCAACGGGACATGTTATACATATATACATTAAGATTTTAGAGACATCTAGTAACTCTAGTTCAACATATAGAGACTTGAATGATAGCTAAAGAGTTCAAATTAAGTCCTAATGGGGCTCAAGATACAAATCAGTCACAGAAGTTACTATATCTTGTGCTTTGTGGGATAAATCAGCCGCTTAAGGAAAGATAATTAACTAGACATTGGCTACATGAAGTCATTAACTAGACATACTCTTTCCCCACAAGCCAAAGCTTAGAAAGATATTCAACTAATCCATTTAATAATACTAGTCCTAAGTTACGCGCTTTGCACATGTACCCATATTAATGAGTATATAATTTTTAAAACAATATAAATGTATTATTAAATAATATGTTTAAGTTATAAAATAAAAATTTAAAAAGTATGAGTTCTTGAAAATGATGAATATTGATTTCTTTGAGCTAGGAGAAAAGATAAAAAAATAAAAAAAAATTCAAGAAAATATCAAATTGTATTCAATTCTTAAATGTAACGTAACTAAAAGAAAAAAGTACCTTTTCATAATAGAATTAAATTGTTTTCAATTCCAAAAATTCGTAACATAAATAAAACATGAAAGGAAGTGCTTAAATCTTTATTTGATAGAAAAACATTGGAACACTTTGAACCATTAAATGCTACTTTTTAATTTTTTTTTTTCCCAATGCAATTTCACATACTTGAATGAGATGTATGAATAATTGTGTCTCAATTATATAAGTATCTCCATTATTTTTTTAGGTAATAAAAAGATTTAAATAATAAAACTTTAAGTGATTTCAAAGTTTTAAATATTAAATTTACATGCAAATTATCATAGTTATTGATTTCAAAGTTCTAAATATTAAATTTACATGCAAATTATCATAGTTATGTTACCTAGTTCAAATTTAAAAGGGATTTACACAAGGTAACATTTTAGTCAATTTTTTAGTCAATTTTAAAATTCTATATATTAGAATAATAATTAAACTACAAATTCCTCATCTAGCGTCACTTTTAAAAGAATCAATAGTCGTACCTCTTTTCGTCAAATGAAAAAATTGTAGTAGTTCAATTTTTTCCTCGGATGGCTTCGAATCCAAATCTATGGTTGTTGGTGAGATATTAAAACCTTGAAATTTGATTTTCTAAAAGGTATTGACATAAGTTAGTTCTTGTATTTAGTGCTAAATATTACGACTTTAATTTGTATAAGGAAGAAATTTAGTTAATTTTAATGTCCTAAATATTAGGTCTTCCTACATAACAATTCAAATGTGCCAAGTTTTAACAAATAAAATTTAGTTAATTTCAAAGTCCTAAATATTAGGGAAAATAGGTAAATGACGATTTTCACTAGTGTTAAATCTTTTTTTAAAGGGCAAAAAGACGAACAACATTTCACGAAAGGGTTTCATGCTTTTGATAGTACAAAGAATTTTTTTGTTTTGATAATTGTGGTGTCCAGGCCAGCTTGCGCGCACCTCGACTATTTTCACGGGATACCTGTTACCTCCCACCAGCAACAGGTACCAGGTAACTCTGTCCACCAAGGCTTGGACAGATTGGAGTAAATCACCTAGTGTGTTTTGCCTCAATTGGGATTTGAACCTGAGACCTCATGGGCAACCCAGTTCATTGACCGGTAGGCCACACCCTGGTGCCAAAAAAATATTATGCATCATATAGGCAGTAAAACTTTTATACAAGTCCAACTAGAACTTGTATTACAATCCGGTTCTGTAATTCGACCAATTATGTCTTACAGAAGGTTGCTCAACTAATATAGATTGTTTAAAGCTTAAAATTGTATGTTGTGTTTGTTGAACTTTGATTGTTGCTCAAAGGAAAACATTTCCTCGAAAATATTTCCATGAAAAAGTCATTTTGTGGTATTTGGTTATAGGAAGAAAAAAATCTTGAAGTATTTAGTTAAATAGGTAGTAAATGAGAGTAGGTGCGATAAGATATTACATGTTCAGTAACTTTATCAAAGAATATGTATAGTTAAATGCAATGAAATTTGTTTCCGACATTCACACTTCACGGAGAAGATTCACTTCAATAGGCAAGAAGACTGAATTCCTGGTATTCTAGTTGATATTGGCCTAAAGGCCTTACCTTTTCTGTTTGACCAATGTGCGAGATTGCTGAAAGAAACGAAAGAAAAAGGAAGCAATCAGTACAAAAATTCAAAACAAAAAAAAAGATTGTTTCTAGCTGACCGTAAATCTTGCTATCCAAGTTGTTACAGTCTAGTAGAGGTGAAACTGTGTCTTGCCTGTCACGGATGCAGCTCCATCCAACAGATCATAGAGTGATTCCAGAAAATCAACATAAAACGAGATAACACCTGCAGCAGTATCAACATAATTTAATTATCATAGCCGCTTCACTAACACCTACAAAACATAAATTCACTGGCTTACAAACTATAACAACCTGGATTTCCAGGAATAAACAAGACATGAAACTTCGGGTCCTTGGCAGGAATTTCCAGCAGATCCGTCTTATAACTGGCCCATCATTACACACACAAGATGAGAGGCTAATCGTTTCTTATGCAAATAAATGTACAGAACCTTCAACAATAAACACTAAAAACATGATTTGCTCTATAATTCAGCTGCTCATTTCTCACAAGTCAAAAGCGAATGGATAGTAAGTAAAACACCAGTCAGCACGGTGTCATTGGTAACCCGGTGAGAGTACCAAAAAAATGCTACCCATCCTACCTTACTAAATTCATTTTCCATATGCATGATACTTGACGCTATCCTACTCCTTGATTTTTGAAAGAATGACATTGATTCATTGATTCTTCTCTTTCTATAAAAATTCATGTATAGAAAAACTACATTAAAATTACTATAACCAGATTTGAAATTAAGACATTTTTAAAATGCTTCAAGAATTCCTAGCAAAAAGAAAATAAAAGGTTTTAACTCTCCAACTACTCCCTCCGTCCTAATTTAGGTGGTGGTGTTTGACTTAGCACGGACTTTAAGAAAGAAAGAAAGACCGACATTTGAAACTTGTAGTTAAAACAAGTTATAGACAATTTTGTGGCTATAAATCATCTCAAAATGTGAAGGTTAAAGTTAAATTATATATAAATAAGGAAATATGACATTCTTTTAGGAACACTGTAAAAAGGAAAGTATGATGATAATTCCTACACCAAATGAAATAGATTAGTAAAATATAAATTCACTATACAGAATGATGAATGTGCTTCATATTAACAATTGGGTCCAAATTAACAGTGTCTTATAGTACTATCTCAATCACATTGGTGTTTATCCATATTCGTAACACTGTGCGGAAACAGAATGGAAACACATAATCGATATCCCTTATCTGCGTTAAACTACAAAGATAAAACAAATTAAGAGTCAAAAGACAGTGAGAGTGCAAAGATACCCTGAAACGTTGCATAGCCGAAAACTTGCACGATGTCTTTTATCAATTAGACTCAGATTTTCGGGACCCATTTGTAAATTTCTGCACTTGGATGAAATTAGTCTCCTGAAATAAATAAATACAGAAACAAGAATGACGATTTGGGTTTTTTTTTTTCCCTCACACACACAAAAAAGGAGTACATGAAAAAACGGCCATGAAAACATGAACTGGGTATTGAAAAGGGCGTAGGAACATGAACCTGGAGTGGAAGGAGAAAGTTCGAGTAATGGGAGGAAGAAGCATAGATTCTATCGAACTCTGTTATATAGCCGGGGATTTCGTGGGAGTCTGGTATGGATTGGTCGTTAACTCGTTACTCCCTAATGTTAATGCCATTAACTTTTTCTCTCCTTTTTAATTCTTTCTGCTGGTTAGGACCACCTTCTTGGGGGTATGCAATTTGATCAGCCATTTGGTTAGCATTAACGTTATTACTGCTCCCTCCTATTCAAAATAAGTGATTTTTTTGTCTTTTTTTTTTTGTCCAAAATAAGCGATTTTTCCAGATTTCAGAATAAATTAATTATTTTTTCATATATTGTCCTTAGAGTAAATAGTGTTGGAGTATGTATTAGGATTGTTTATGTGAAATAGTAAAGGTTAATGTGGTCAATTTCATTACTAATTAATGTTAAAAGGTGGATTTCTTAATCTGTGTGAAAACATCCAAAAAATCACTTATTTTGGACCGAAAGGAGTAGTGTCTTACCGATGTTGTGCATGTTAGTTGATCGTATAGCCAGAGGCGGACCCAGGATTTGAGCACGACGGGGGCACCATTGTATGCTAATAACTAGCGATAAAATTCGGCGTACAACTCTTTGAAAATTCAAGGAATATAATGAGTATCTTCCAAGTAAAAGCAAAATGAAGTTGTTATAGACACTGAAATTTTAACATATCAAGATAAATTCTAAATTCAAAACAGCTCTTGAAGTATTAGGAGTCTATTAGGGTTACTTGGTGGCTACTCCACCCAAGCCCGAATTTATGCCTATAAATAAGGCAACATATGTCCTTCAAAGACGATCTCAGCAATTTTATAAACTCTCGGAATATGCACAAAAAGATCAAATATGAGATCTCCGAATTTCCATGAAACTCTTGGAATATTCATTAAGAGATCAAAGGCATGTCAAATATGTCTTGCTAAAAGTCTTATGTTCAAGAAATATACCGCTAAGGCCCTCGAATCACGTAGAATAAATCGGAGGGAAGAATCAAGTAATAAATAGAGTTGTAACCTGCAGTATTTATCAATAAAATTCTTTTTTCTTTATAGTTGTTTGTGATTGCAGTTTTATTTTTCTCTGCATAAATTTGTTGCAAACAGTTCTAAAGAAAGAGAAAATGAGGGATATTTCTTCTCAAAATGTGTGCTACGGGAAGGGAAGATGTTTGGTTTAAGCATGTTTCGAAATTTAAAGTTTCTATTTTTTTCTAAAATAAAAGGTGGTCAGTGATCAAAAAGGTGTTCAAACTTCAAAAATTATCAAAAAAACTTACTAAAAAATCAAGATAAATGGTTTGATAATAGTCAAAGAACTGAAGAAGACACTTTAACCCTTAGTTCCCATTATCGAGTCGGCGTTGACAGATATATGTTGTTAGTAGTATGTATTTGCAAAACAATTCTGGAGAAAATAAAATAACATAAACAGAAATGTAAACGAAATGAAAAAAACCAATTCGAGTCCACTGAATTCACATTGTTTCCTTAAGGAATTTAATCCCCTCCTAGTACCCAAGATATGGATTATTTTCTCCCAGGATACAACGAATTACACACTGGTGTAGTGGTACTTCAAACCCCAGTGTTTCAACGAACACAAAGTTCGGTAGCAATCACACTTATGTTGCTTTCTTTGAAGTTAAAAATATGCAGAAGGAAGGAGGAGAACTCAGTAATTAGTATGTAAAATCTGAGAGAAAGGACTTGTATTTATAGCCAAAGTTGGGCTGAAATCGAATAGTTGCAACTCTTCAGAATGGTTGTTTTTGCAAAACGGCCATAGAATAAATGCCATGACATAATTGGCTATTTACTCAACAATAAAGAGGGAAAATTGAAGGGTAGTTAATTTTCTGTTACAAAAACAGAAAACTGAATATTGGATAACTGAAATGGATTTAATATTAATATTTATTTTAATATTAAAATTTTTTGTTATTAAACCAAATATTTAATAACATTTTTGTTAATATTTACTATTAACAAATAAATTTGGTCCAAAAATTAATCAATCGATCATTTGACCAAAGCTGAGGCCGAGCCGAGCGAGCGACGACGACGACGACGACGCGAGGCTTGCCTTCTTCTCAACTCTTTATGAGCTAGAAGAAGAGCAATTGCTTATATACTCATCAAAAACCTTTTCCTCATCCCATATGGGACAATCAAGAAGGGAAGTTCAAATATTACTCAAATATTTTATTTTTCCCTCCATTTTTCATTCACCCTATTTTAAGTTATTAATGCTTTAAAAACCCAACATATGCTACTTTGTCAAAGTAATTGTTGAAGAAAGTTGTGGCAGAAAGATTAATATTTTTCTATTTGTGGAGCGATAAGTTGTAACTTGAAGCTATTAATTTTAAGGGAGAGATTTAAAAAAGAACATAATTTATTAAGTTGACCATTATATATTAGTATTAAACTATAATTTAAAAAAATAAAGACAAAAGTAAAAAATAAAGCATATTGCTATTAAGTATAAATTATATTGAATATAAAGAAGTAAAGTATTAATTATGTTGAATTGAAGGAAGTAAAACAGAAAAGAGGTGAAAAGTTAATGAAGGTGTCGAACCCAGGTCATACAGTAAAGGAAACATTTTAAGCGGCTCATACAACCAGCTCTTCCATCCAGCATTTTCCATTTGGGGACACAAATAAAACTTTTAAGCGGTCACAACAGTAAATATATATATATATATATATATTTACTGTTGTGANAGGTTAACGGGGTCCCGTGACCCCTCAACCCACAATGTGGGTCCGCCTCTGCGTATAGCTAAGTCATATGTAAGGTATTTCACCTTTTTCCCCCTTGTGAATTCAACATTATGTTAAAGTGTTTTCAGAGAGCTAATTTTCTGTAATGGTTTGGTTCGAGCATGTTTACTTTAAAATGGATAACAATTAATTTTTTACGCGATTTTAAGGATATGTAGATTGATTCAACACAAATAGTCATGAATATTAGATAAGCGAGTTAAAGACAAAATGAATAATCAAACCAATTGCAATGTTACGGCCCAGCTCGAACTCAGGTTGAATAGTGGTTTTGCCCTCGATCAGACCGTTGGTTCGAAGCCGATTATGAATGGAGAACAAACAGTAAAGTAAGGAATTTGCAATAGCAGAAAGTAGAAAAATGAATTTGTATTGCCTTGGTTGCGTGTTACAATGTGTGGCATCAAAGAAAAACTTCTCCTTTATATAGTAGGAGAGTTTTATCCCTAGTACAAGTCTAAAAAGGTAAAAAAATCCTCTTTTCTCGTTAATTACTTATCCGTATCTGACATCGTGCGAGATGTGCGACGTGATATCTGGTTGGGTATGGATATCACAACCCTCTATTCGTCGTGCGTAACCGTTTCCCATATTTCCCGAGGTCTTAGAGCTCGTTTTGGGTCCGAGGTACATTGCCTTATCACGCCTGACGATGAGCACATCGTTCACCTTTCATGGGTATCGGTACGAAAGGCTCCCAGCCTCGATTTCAACCTCGTGCGTCCATGCCCTTTTCCCTTATTCTTTACCGGGAAATCGGGGTATGGATCATCCCCGATTTTACCCTGTATACCGACAGTCCCCCTCATTTTCTAGAGAATAGGTTTGCCGGAATGTTGGGAAACGAATAGATGAACCCGGATTTCTTTCCCCGTACATTATGTATGAGATGACAGGTAAATGGAAACGTCCCATCAGTCGCGTCGTTCTGACTTCGGACACGTGTCAGTCATCGGCTGGCTGTCTACGAATGTGAAACGGCACGCATTGATTGCATTTTCCCCTATAAAAGCTTCAACCCCATTTACTTCTTCTACTTTCTGATTCTATACTTTACCTTCGAACATTCTAACGGCTCCTAAATTCTCCAGATCTTCATACATTATTCATTGAACCTTCATACCTTCACCTCCATACTTCTTCTTTAAACCTTCATCCCAGGCCTTCATACCTTCATACTATCTTCAAATCTTTATATTTTTCTCCAGACCTATATTTTCCATATCACAATGGCTAAAACATCCAAGTCAGTGCCTCAGCAGGCCGTCCCTTCATCTTCTCACACGACCGCAAATGCCGAGGCGGTCATTCCTGAGGTGGCTCAGGATCCCTCCATGAAGAGATTCATACCCGGAGGCTGCTCTATCGGGGATGACTTCAAGGTCGCGAAGGCCTATAGTCATCAAGACCGAGGCAAGGGAGCATGGAGATACATATGCTTCGTCACTAAAGAAACCATACCCGTAGTCCGAGCAGACTGTAAATGGGAGGGTAAGGACGTGGTCATCCCCGAGCGCAATGATGATATTATTACTCATGTGAAGGGGTACCTGAGTGTTTACACTTACCCCTTCACACTCGCCCATGTGGATCGCATAGTTCTTGCTTTCTGTAAGAGGTACGAGGTGTGCCTTGGGCAAATTCACCCGTCCTTTTGGAGGATCGTGATCCTCTTGTGCCATTTTGTGAACAACATTGAATCTCCTCGGTTCACCCTCGACCACCTACTCTGCCTGTACAGTCCTCGAATATTTCGATGGGGACTGAACAAGCTTGTTCACCAAGCAAGAAAGGCTCCTTTCTCGAGCATTAACGAGGACCGAGACCTAGGCTGGTAGGGGAGGTTTGTTCGGGTACAAACCGAAGACCTGCCCTTCCCCCCCCCCCCCCCCCCCAGCTGGTTCTTTTTTCTTTGGT